>LBNU01002858.1:2420-18580 GCA_014162995.1 Artemisia annua | reverse complement strand
AATCAAGTGTGGGTGAAAGTAGCTATAAACACCGTGAGGGTGTGGATTAGCTATTAGATAGGGAAATGATGAATTATACCTTAACTGAGATTTCATTTCCCTCCTTACCATACCCGTATTCATCGATGATTGGCTCATTTAGTGTTGTTGTTGACTAACCGGCTTCTCAACAAAGGTCATGTTTACTCCTACATCCATAATGAATGATAAAGGTTCTTCATAAAGCAATGGCTCGAGCTTCACATCCTTTGCAGGCTCACATCCGGCTTCTTCCTCAATCACGGTAATATCCAAAAGCTCATCACCGAATTCCATTAAAAGCTCATCCAAAATCGGGTTGGTAGTTGGTGCTTCAGAATAGTCATCAGGGTGTGTGATTGGTGAGGTCAAGGGTTGTACTTCCAGAATTGGGTTAGGTTCGTCATGCACGGTAGGTACTAGTATTTGCATAAGCTTTTCAACATCCTCCACCGTGATATCCCAATAATCGTCCAAATCCCATTCCCCACATTCCTCTTGGATTTCCTCTTTCTCCTTTGTAGTGTCGAAATCGTCCTCATCATTATCCTGTTCACAAACACTAGCAAAAATGTTAGTAATAGGAGAAATAGGAAAGTTAAGAAGGTCCTTACTTCCCGGAAACACATCCCCAAATTCTTCATTGTCACACCCAGTATAGTTCTCCTCCACCTTGTCGGAATCCGGATCTTCCCTATTTGATCGTGTAGGAAATTCCGTAGACATGAAGTCTTTCCAAAATGCATCATCATCAATCTCCATGTCTTCAAGTTGGGGATCAGGTGTATAATGTGAATAATCACTGAAGTTAGATGCAACCTTGTGAATGTGATTATTCAATCTAATCTCCTATCGACATCGATTGGCTATGTACCATTCATAATCTTGAATGGTCATGTTATCAATGTCCATTTCATCGTATACTTGAGGAGATACATAATACCTATTGGTATATGTTTGGGAAGATTGATAGACAGGCCTTGGAGGAGGCGGTCTCATAGTAGATCTCCTAAATCGAAGATTCCTCATAAATTTTTCTTCCTTCTCGCGGTCATACTCTAGGTATTCATTTAACGTCATGTTTTCAATATCCGACTCCATCTCCATGATTATCTGAAATTCAAAAACAAACAAAAACAAAAAACAAAAGTTCCTAAAAAGCAAAGAAAAAATTAAATTAAAATCCTAAAAATAGCTCCCCGGCAGCGGCGCAAAAAACTTGATGCAGGATTTCTGACCAGGTTATAATATTTATAAAGTCTCGTTTTACCCTAGGTCTACCTTATGCACTAACGGACAGAGAATCCGATCGTGTGTAGGCTAGTTAATGGTAATACCGAGGTCGTCCCAATAGCTATGTGGTGCGGATTATATCTAAGTCTGGTGTCACTAATTTGAGAGTTGTAATGATTAATTAAACTAAATAAACAGAAAATAAATAAAAGCAGAAAATAATTGAAAGGTTGTGAGCAGTAAGAGAGAAATGTACTAGCCTAATTACTCATCCTAAATCGCTTGTAATCATGTTTCCTATAAAACTAATCTCATGCTTTAGGTGGGGTGGACATATATCACTAGGTTCATATGATCAAGTTCCCTATCCTATCTCCCCCGAATTTTGCCGGGAACCACAGGCACTACCCCATGCTAGTAAGCCGACGTACGGTAGACGGGTTTGAGTCATTAAGTGCCACTATATGTTAGACTTATCTTGTATGGTCCGTTGTCACGATCATAGACCATACTTTAACTACTTAAGTTCCTCCACCTCGGAAAGTGGTCCTATGGTCAATTTGCACACAAGGTCCGTGGTTAGTTGTCATCCCAACCATATCCTCGCAACCCAACTACGTCGGGATCCTATGGTCAATTCCTCCAGCATACCAGGTATAACCGTGTGTTTTAAACTACCGCAATTAAAGGATCTTAAGATAAACTAAGCATGCACACACGTAAAAGCATTAAAACATAATCAAAAACAATAAAGGAATCATAACTATGATAGCACCAAAGGTGCTTAGCCAAACATACAATAAATTAAACCAACAATGATGAATAAAACTTGAATTGAATTAAACATAATGTTTGATACAAATTACTTTACTTAGAGCTAATAATGATGATGATTGGTGGTGACTTCTCCCTTGAATATGTTACGGCGTAGCTCAGAAGAGTGGTTACGCCATAACTCTTGATCCGCGTTGACTTTGGTCTTCATGTTTGAATTCCTAGCTACGGCGTAGTTGAGAGTAGATGTTACGCCGTAGCTTCTTTCAGCATACACAAATTGTATAACTTTTGTGCATTCTTTCCAAATTCCTCTTCTCTTAAGCTCCTATGCTCATTTTATGACCTGGATACAAAATGTAAGGGAATTAGAGTATATATCCACATAATTGGTATAATGAACGAGCATATTAGGGGAAAATGGACACTTAAATATCAGGATTATTTGACGTCATCAATAAGGCATGTCAGATCGTATCTGGAGCAATATCCTGGTCATTAATAGACTTAGGTCGGATTGATGTACCAATTTTTGTGTATGTTGGATAACATTATTTGTGAAAATGTCAAAGTTTAATGTTATGTGAATTACAAAAATATATAACATTTGTATGAATTTTGGGCATCGCAAAAAGAAATATATAGTTTTGTTTAAAAAAGGGATTTATGTAGTTTCGACTTTCGACCATTCAATACACTTCTAAAAAATTTAAATTGTGACTAGTACTTTCTATAGGCAATTTTATTTATTTAATTAGTTGTTTCAACCATTATACCATTATAATAAGCATTGGGCTTGGCCGCCCGTTTGCTACTGCAATCCGACCCGTCCCAACCCAAAAGAAAAAAATGGGTTATATCAAAAACCCGGCGCTGTTCATTGTCACTCACACTTTACGTTAGCTGGTGGGATCCGAAACCCTCAGCACCGACCAACCAAGTCCACCGGCATTCCACACTGCCCCGATCCAATAAAATGAACCCGGTTGCAGCTACAGTTGTCTGCGAGGGAGTGTACAGTGATATGAACAGTGAAATTAGTTTTTTATTCCATTTGTGGTTCTCAAATTATCCAGGTGTTGTAGTTGTACTACAACCCCGTTTTCAGCCACATTTTTGGATTACTTATCTTCAAATACTATGTTGTGCCATAAGAAGCCTAAAAAAAAATCGTCCCGTTGTGATAAGGTTTGGATTTCATTTTTTTTTTACTTTTTTTATTGTTTTTTTCTGTGTTTATATGTTATTAATGTTTGATGTATGTTTCGGATTTATTTAATTGTGCTAGATTTGACTATTGCCTATCATCTAAGTAAATTAGGGTTTTTAAATGGTTTTTCATTTTTGTATGTCAAGGCTAATTTAATGATATGATTTATGTAAATAGATAGTCTGTTTTTTTTAAGTGTAATCAATGTGTCAACCCTGATTTAATGAGATGGTTTGTTTAAGTGTAATCAATATGTGAAGCCTAATTTAATGAGGTGGTTCGTGTAGATGCATGCCCTGTTTTTTTAAGTGTGATAGGTGCATTTAATACAACAATTTAAGGAACTCCTCTTTATAGTTATTGTTGATCCCAGTTGAGCAATTGATCTAGTATTATTATCTTAGATAAACCAAGACAATAATGTATAGAAGCTAACTTGTTACAAACTTAATCAATATGCGGAATTTATTGATTAACTTAAGAGGAACACAAACACAATAATATCACCACTTAAACACTTCAATATATTGAATACGAGCACCCTGAATAGTGCTAGGGTTTTGCAACCTTGAAGTGAATACAATACTAGAATAATACGTACTCTAGTCTAACCCTAGGATCTCCTTTTATACACCAAGGAACCCTACAGGCTTACAAACAACTTCCTACCCAAGACTATAATCTTCTAACATTATAGAATATTACATAATATCTATACTATAAATACAAACATTCGTACATAAACTTATCACATAAGCAGCAGAGTCTCAGCAGTATTCTTCTAGCAGTAGAGTCTCAGCAGTAGTCTTGTCTGGCAGTAGAGATTTTACACTTAGCAGTAGACATGACTAGCTAGCAGCAGTCTTGTAACCAGAAGTAGAGTTAATTCAAAACCCAACAGTTATTTTTTCCAATCATAGTCTAACTTTGATTGTGTTTTTTTGGTTTTTTTTTACTCTATTTGCAAAAAATATAACTTAAAAATGTATCTGCTTATCATCATAGCTTATTCTAAATTCTTAGTCATTGTTTTTCACTTAACTTTGCCACATTGTCACATTGGTCTTCGGTTTCGCTGCTCTAATTATGAAATACAATTTAAAAAATAATGCTCAAAAAAATCGTAACCAACTCCTTGAAAACCCAAACCCAAACAACGCTTCCAGTGTGCATGGGTGTAAGTCTCACCGACTTGACCAGCCTTCGTTGTCTACTTCTATTGTTGCTACTTCGAGTTCAGACAGTGCATCAACTTTCAACTGTGGTGAGTTTTATGAATATTCAGTATTTTTTTTTGATTTTATACCATGGAGTTCTAACTGTAATTTATACTTTCAGACGACACTTATTCAGGGCCGGTAATGTTAGACTTTGGTTTGCAAACAGTTCGCCATGTTCCATATGAGTATTCAGATTTCAATAAAGAAAATCGCAAAATCACATCGAGGCAACTTCATGCGCGTGATGCTGCTCCCAGCAACCAAACACCAGTACCGTTGCCCACTTTTTTTAGTACCCACCGCCTAAAAAGGAGTAATGTTACAAACAGTTTTGGTGAGTTTCTCTTTCGTTACAGTTGCAATGCTAAGAAACGATATGTTTTTATACTTATGCCATATAGAATAANGATTTCAATAAAGAAAATCGCAAAATCACATCGAGGCAACTTCATGCGCGTGATGCTGCTCCCAGCAACCAAACACCAGTACCGTTGCCCACTTTTTTTAGTACCCACCGCCTAAAAAGGAGTAATGTTACAAACAGTTTTGGTGAGTTTCTCTTTCGTTACAGTTGCAATGCTAAGAAACGATATGTTTTTATACTTATGCCATATAGAATAAGACATACAGTTGATGGCCATTTAAAAAATGCCGATAAGGTTTCCCGCAAAAGGCGAAAGAGCGCTGAAAATACTAATGAATGTTCAAATGGCAATGCTGCGAACCCTGTTATTGAAGGCTATTTACACTCTGCAAGTGATGCTGACGACTCAAACCACATGAGTAACAACAGCTGCTTCAAGACGACTTGGGAAAATACCAATCCAGCAACTCATGTCACGACACGTCCTACTCAAAGGTGTTTCTCGCCAAGTGGTTTACAAATTAGCCCACACAATGTTGTTTATAATCGTAGTCAGCAACCACATTGTCATGCAACCGAAGGTAACTTTCAACAACTTTACCCCAACGAGTTTTCATCTGTATTTTAATTAATATACTCTCTTTTCCTTCGTTGTAGGAACATTTGATAATAATACGTATTTGCCACCAAATGTGCCGGCAAGTGATGCCACTCAATCAATCCATATAAATAACAAAAGAAAGGCACCAGCTAATGTCAACACACGTTGTGTTCAACAACGTTTGTCAACAAATGGTTCACAAAGTACTTCAACCAACGGCCTTTATAATCATAGCGAGCAACAAGATTCTCATGCAACCAAAGGTACTTTCAGACATGTCTATCCTAACACACCCCATGACCATTGAATAACCTCCTTTACAGATTTCACTTTCTATATGTATTTTAGTTAATAGGCTTTCTTCTACTTCGTTGTAGGAATAGCCAACAATAACAGTTCTTTCTTAACAAATGCTCAAAGAAAGACGCCAACGAGTCGGGCAAGTGATGAATCAGGAACTGGTGTCCAGCATAGTGGTCAACAATCTGATCTTAATCAAAGTGAAGGTAAACCTTAGTAATCCCTTTTTCAATAACTTACCTTTCATTCACATACGTTGCCTTTCACTTTTTAACTAGCATTCGCTTTACAATTTGCAAATCAATCGACTGTATACGAGGATTTAGGAGACTGTAACGAGCGCTGTCGTTATTGCAACACTGCATTTTGGCATGAAGAGCGGCTAAAAGGTCATCGCAAGGCTAGGTATCATTTGTGCTGTGGAGGTGGTAAAATCTATATGGAATCTGACCCAGATCCGCCTGACTATATCAAGCAACTTCTTTCAGACGCTACTGTTATGCAACATATAAGAGCTTACAACCAAATGTTTGCAATGACTTCGTTCGGCGCAAACATTGACAACACAATCAACCAAGGAAGAGGCCCATATGTCTTTAAAGTTTCAGGCCAGATCTATCATCAGATTGGATCACTTTGTCCTACTGATGATGACAAGCCATGTTTCTTACAACTGTACATCTACGACACGCAGAATGAAGTCCAGAACAGAATGAGTCACTTTACAAATTCTGACACAAATCCATTGGATCCACAAGTCGTGCAAGGCCTCATACAATTTTTAGACACCCACAACGAGCTGGTACAAGTATTCAGAACAGCACGTGATAAGTGTGCAGAAAATGATGTCCCTGAATTTAAGGTCAGGCTTTATAATGGTAACGGTGCACGTGGTTACGAGTTACCTACATCACAAGCTATTGGAGCTATAGTATTTGATAGTGGTCCAACAACCGAGGCAGATTACGATATTGTTATTGAATATAGATATGGGCCAGCAAAGAGGATAAACAAACTTCATCAGTCATACATGTCGCTGCAATTTCCACTCATCTTCATTTATGGGTAACCAGGATATCATATAAAGTTAATGACACGATCGGCGGATCCAAATGAAAGGATGCGACGGGTTTCGATGAATGCGTTTTACACATATCAATTGCACCCAAGGCATGATAGCTATAACTTGCTTTTCCGAACAGGCCGTCTTTTCCAGCAATATGTCGTTGGTGTTTATTGCTGTCTAGAGCAGAACAGGATGGATTTCTATAGGACACATCAGGATGACATTCGTGGCGAATATTTATCAGGCCTATATGATGCAGTCTCAAGAGGCGATCATAAAGGGTCTGAGGTTGGGTCAAGAATTATTTTACCTTCTTCGTTCACTGGCGGTCCGAGATACATGTATAGCCACTATTTGGATGCATTGGCGATTTGTCGTGAGCTTGGCAACCCACAATTTTTCATAACTTTTACATGTAATGCAAATTGGCCTGAAATCCGGCGATACATGGCAGTCTTTCCCCAATTAAGCACATCTGACAGGGCAGATGTGATATGCCGAGTGTTTGAGCAAAAGCTAAAAGCCTTCGTTAAATTTCTTAAACAAAGAAAACCATTTGGAAGTGTGACTGGAGGTATCTATCTTTTNTTTGGATGCATTGGCGATTTGTCGTGAGCTTGGCAACCCACAATTTTTCATAACTTTTACATGTAATGCAAATTGGCCTGAAATCCGGCGATACATGGCAGTCTTTCCCCAATTAAGCACATCTGACAGGGCAGATGTGATATGCCGAGTGTTTGAGCAAAAGCTAAAAGCCTTCGTTAAATTTCTTAAACAAAGAAAACCATTTGGAAGTGTGACTGGAGGTATCTATCTTTTACAATTTAGTCAATTTAAACTTTCATTACAATGTATAATTTCATCCCTAACTTTTTTTCCTTTCATGTTTTTTCTGTCCATTTTTGTACACTATTGAGTTCCAGAAACGGGGGTTACCACATTGTCACACACTGTTGTGGGTATCTTCATCAACCAAAGTACAAGATGCTAAAGATGTTGACCAGTATATATCTGCAGAGTTGCCTGATCCAGTTGCTGATCCACGTGCCTATAAAATTGTTTCCGAGCTGATGATGCATGAACCCTGTGGAAAAGCCAACTTGAACGCACTGTGCATGGAAGGTGATAAGTGCACAAAAATTTCCCAAAGAAGTAGAACAACGGGACTTTCTTTGACGACAAAGGTCATGTACATTATCGTAGGAGACAAAGAAACATTTTTGCAACCAAAAACCGCATGAAGCTTGACAACTCCTATGTTGTACCATATAACCACTCTTTATGCTTAAAGTTTGAAGCACATATCAATGTAGAGTACTGTGGATGGAGTATGCCTATTAAATATCTGTTTAAGTATATATCCAAGGGAACAGACCGAATATTTGCACAAGTAACAAGGTCTATTGGTGATGCATCTACTTCAGCAATCCGGTCACATCCACACATTGATGAAATCCAAAATTTTGTTGATGGTTGTTTCATATGTCCTCCTGAAGCCTGTTGGAGGATCCTAAAATTTCATATACATAGTCGGGACCAGCAGTGGAGATACTTCAAGTCCACCTCGAAAACATGCAGCATATAACTTTTTGAGATGGGGACAATTTGGAAGCAATTGTAAATCGCCAAAATAAGAAAATGACAACACTGACGGAATGGTTTACGTACAACATTGAAAACACAGACGGACATCATTTAACCTACCTGAAGTTTCCGTCAGAGTTTGTTTGGCACGACGATAGCAAGGCCTGGACAAGGAGAAAAAATAACCGCCATTCTATTGGTCGCCTAGCATATGTACACCCAACTTCAGGTGAGCTTTTCTACTTCAGAATGTTGCTCTGCCATCAAAAAGGATCTAAAGGGTTTAAAAATGTGCGGAAAGTTAACCAGACCCTCTATCCTACATATCGAGCTGCATGTCAGGCTCTAGGCCTTCTTGGCGATGACAAAGAATGGGATACCGCCCTTCAAGAAGCATGCATATCAGCATCCTCGCCAGAACTCAGATTTCTTTTTGCTCAGCTTCTCACTCATTGTGAAGTAGGGAACCCTATACAGTTATGGAATAAATTTTGGAAGGAAATGGGGCACGATATTCCAGGCATTGTTTCAAAACAAGTACGGATTCCAAATTACTATGTCAATGATGCTGAATTACAAGGGTACATATTATATGAGTTGGAAATATTGCTGACCAGTTGTGGTAAATCTGTTGAAAATTACGGCCTGCAGCTACCCCCGAGAAATCTGCTAGATGAGCTAAATAATCGCCTACTCATGGAAGAAAAAAATTATAATAGGCCACTGCTAGCACAAGAAAGAGATGATTCAGTGCCTAAACTCAATTCTGCGCAAAAGAGGATTTATGATCTGATCATAAATGCGTACACAGCAAATAGACAAGAGTTGATATTTGTCTATGGCCATGGAGGTACGGGCAAAACTTTCCTGTGGAAAACTGTTATTAGTGCTCTGCGCTCAGAAGGTAAGATTGTCCTCGCGGTTGCTTCATCTGGCATCGCTTCTTTGCTTCTTCCATCAGGCCGTACTGCACATTCAAGATTTAAGTTGCCCCTAGAGCTCACAGACGAGTCGCTATGCAGAGTTAAAAAGAACACTCTTATAGGAAACCTGCTGGCAGAAACACATCTCATTATTTGGGATGAAGCACCTATGAATGATCGTCGGTGCGTCGAAGCATTAGACAGAACACTCATAGACATACTCGATTCACCAGATGTCCTCTTCGGTGGGAAAACAATCACTTTAGGAGGAGATTTTAGGCAAACACTGCCGGTCAAGAAAGGTGCACCGAAAATGGAGATGATAGCATCATCGATTGCAAGATCACACTTGTGGCCACATTTTAGCCTCATGACACTAAAAGAAAACATGAGATTATTTCGATCAGGTCTGAGCTTAGAAGAACAAAGCTCCGCATAGTCCTTTGATTCATGGCTTTTGGATATTGGTGATGGGAAAATCGGTGAACCTGATGAAGAAGATGGTAGAAATACATCATGGGTTGAAATTCTAGAAAGGTATTGCATAGAGGATGACGAGGAAGGTCTCTCTAAATTAATAGATTTCATCTATGACAAAAGCACTCTACAAACACCTTCGGCAATCACTCTCCAACAAAAAGCGATCGTCTGTCCAAAAAATCAGACTGCAGACATTATTAACTTGCATGTTCTCACAATGATTGAAGGAGAAACTACAACCTATGCAAGCCATGATGTTGCAATACCAGTTGCTGACAGTGGTGCTGACACAGAGATGTTGTACCCTGATGACTATCTCAACACCTTCAACTTGCCAGGCTTCCCACCGCATTTGCTCGAACTTAAAGTTGGAGCACCAGTAATGCTTCTAAGAAATGTTACTCTCGCAGGCGGCTTATGCAATGGGACACGCATGATTTTTACACAACTAATGTCAAGGCTTATAGAAGTTCAGATCGTCACAGGAACAAGAGTCGGCGAAAAAGTCTTTATATACAGGATTCCTTTAATCCATACAGACCCAAACCTTCCGTTCCTTTTCAAACGCCATCAATTTCCAATTAAACTTTGTTACGCCATGACAATCAACAAAAGTCAAGGACAATCCATTAACAAAATTGGTGTTTACCTTCCAGAATCGGTTTTTGGTCATGGACAGTTGTATGTGGCTCTTTCTAGAGCCACATCTCCTCATGGGTTGAAAATTCTCGTGAAGCAGCAGCAGAATCAGAAACCAAATGAGACAAAAAACATAGTTTACAGAGATTTTTTGGCAAAAATAAATGATACAAAATTTTACTAGGTCCAAATTCCTTTTTCCTTCTTTTTTTTACCTTTTTTTTTTCCTTTTTTTGTTTTTTCTTTTAAAATTTTAACCCACTTTAATTTCCTTTTGCGATGCTCAATATATACCCAACTTTTTGTACATCTTTACCTACATTCTCTAAACACCAACGATATTTGACATCTACTGTTCTATGCTTTGTAAATGATTTTATATGCAACACTTTAGTCTAACACTTTCTGTTTATAACATGCTTTTATTTATTATATCTTGCCAGGGAAATGGACAAAGCTGTGACTGTTCCGATTTCAGAAACATCTCAAGGCAAAACGACGGAAACTTCCAATACTGCACTCGCTGAAGTAAACTATCCATCTGAAAACACGATTGTTGAAAGCAGCAATTTGCCAGCCATTACAACAATTGCTGAGTTACGACCAACCTCTTATAACAAAGTCATTGAGGTAAGAGTATACAGAAAATGGATTTCAGTTACCTACGGCAAAAAATAAGAAAGCGGGTTCTCTCCCAAAAAAAAGGAAACCGCATACTGCTGTATCTTAATAGACAAAGAGGTATGATAAAACTCAATCCCTATAAAAATTAAATATTACATATTTAAATTTATCTTACAAGAAATACGCATTGATAGGGCAATGCAATACAAGGCAACATGAATGTCAAAGAAATCAACTACTTTGACCCAAAAATCAAACTTGGATCGGTCTACAGAATTTCAGATTTCATGTGTGAACCCACCCAGCCTTACCAGCAAACAATCGACAACAAAACAAGCCTTAGATTTGGGAGAATCACCAAGTTTGACCCTATAACAGCACCAGACATACCCCACCACTACTTCAAATTTGTTTCATACAACCAGCTGTAATCAAAAATCCCAAAAGAAGACGGAACAGGAAAAATACAATACCCAGTTCTAACAGGTCATGTTTTTAACATCAACTTTTTATAAAAAAAACAAAATGCACAAATGCTAATACTTATTTATTTGCAGATTTCATGGGTCATCTGAGATCAATCGGCCAAGTCATCCGTAAACCAAAAGACAATCAAGAAGAGACTATCTACAGAAAAGTCGTCATTGAGAGTTTAAAGTATGCAACCTTTCAACCCTAAACTTTTGTAAAAATACGTTTTAATAATACTTAATACACTTTTCAACTCCTCTAATGCCTTAATTATGTAAACAGTGGTAGGATAGTTGAATTAACAATGTGGGATCGGATGGCAGAGAATTTTGAAAACCATAGACTTGAGACAATGGAACAGCCTGTTATAATCGCTGTCAGCTCTTGCCGTGTTGAAAGATTCAGAGGTATTTGATCAAAACTCTAACAAAATATTATCTCTAAATAGCAAAACATTAACATATTTTCAAACAATGTCATTTTAGACAACTATCAACTGACAGCAACCTCAGCAACAGAGTGTTACCTAAACCCGAAAATACCAGAGATTGATAAAGCAAGAGCACAGTAAGATTTTTCGCAACCAAAAATCAAAATNTAAATAGCAAAACATTAACATATTTTCAAACAATGTCATTTTAGACAACTATCAACTGACAGCAACCTCAGCAACAGAGTGTTACCTAAACCCGAAAATACCAGAGATTGATAAAGCAAGAGCACAGTAAGATTTTTCGCAACCAAAAATCAAAATAGCTTCATATTTATATATAAAGCTTGATAAAACACCTTTGTTCCAACTTTTTGAAATAAAACAGATACACACAGAGGTGCAAAACAACTCCGCAACTACGCATCTGCAAAACCCCGTACGAAGATATTGAGAAAGAAAAGTCGCGCAACAGATTTCCTCTTAAAACACTTCTAAAAGTGGAACCCGAAACTTACAAGGTATTTTTCTTAGAATGCAGAAATAAACCTTGAGCCAAAATTCTGCCAATATCTTACCATTTACACAAACCTTTATAGGGCGTACAATTCACTACTGAGGCAATAATAGCTGGCATCAACATCAAAAGGAATTGGTTCTACATATCTTGCAACAAATGCATGGGAAAAGTAGTCGAGCAACATGGAACATACCGCTGCTTGGATCATGGAATGCAGGATAAACCTTTTTATAGGTAAATTGTATTCAAAATTACAGCTTTAGAAAACGTACGAGCCAAAAAAAATTAAAAAATATTGACCCCATTCATGATATGCAGGTATTGTTTCAAAGGTTTCATCAAAGATCAATCTGCAACAGTCCCTATCACTTTCTTTACTCCCGGAGCAGATGATGTCGTGGGGTATACATGTTCGGAACTCATTGGAATGCATAAAGCAGAAGATCAACAGGAAATACCACCACAAATCTTTGATACTGAAGGACAAAAAAATATTTTCCAAATTCGTTTCAACCAAACAAGCGACACAACCAGCTTTATTCTATATCAAGTTTTCGACAAGAAAAAAAAGACATGAAAGACCAGCCAAATCAATAGAAGCCATTGAAGGTAAACCTCTTTTACTTCACAATTTTTATTCGTTAAAGATATCATCTACACTTACAAATCTTAACTACTATTTAAAAAAAGCAGGACCATCAGCGTCCTTTCTCGCAATAACAAATGGAGAACATCCATACCAAGAGACACATGAAAACATGCTAGCTGCAGAACTAAAGAAGCCACCGTTCCATGACCAAGAACACACAACTGCCTCAACAGGACAAAATCCAGGTACAAAATTCCTATTTTATCTAATACTTTCTGTTATTTAAAGATATATATACATATACATTTTCTAAATATTTGCCAATAAAATAGCAACACCACCACCAATGCTGCCAATACCAACTCATGAAGGCTCATGAAAAATTAAAGGAGAAGACGTCAAAAGCAAAGCAGTGAAGCGATCACTTTTTCAGGAAAAAGATTCAGAGGAAGTATAAGGCAAGGAGATTAGCGACGAACCAATGGCACAACCACTTCCTCAACAAGATGAGCCACATCAAAAAAGACAGAAAAGTAAGCTTCACATTTGCTAAACTAAAATTCATACTTTTTATTGCATAACATATCTTACAATCAACACAAACTTACATAACATAAGCCCTAGCTTTTATTTAAACAAATATCTTACAACCAACCACGATTAACTATGCTAAGACTCTCCCTAGACTGTAGCAATATACTTAGAAATGCATTAGACCCTTAAGTTTCATAATAAACACATCATTGTTACGAGCATTCAATTCCAATTCAGCCACCATCAAGCGCATCTGCAGTACTTTCTGTTCATCTTTTGCCAAAACTTCTTTTAGATACTCAGCCGTTTTCTGAGCATAAGTGTTCCCGACAGTCTCAAGTTCTTGAATAAAACTAGCCCTTTCACGGTTGACACCAACTAATCTCCCACAAAGCGCATTCATCTGTTGTGCCATTTGAATATCCTGAATACTAGCTTGGCGACAATACAAAACTAATATCTCAGACCAATTATTAGAGTTAGCTTCAGCTCTGAGCTGATCACACTTAGGACGCCTAGACATTGTCTTTTCTTTCTTTTATTAGACACTTATAAAAAAAATATGAAATTAGATGTACATTTCAACTCCCTTAAATAGGAAAACCAAAACAAAAACAGAATCTCACATCACTCTCTTCCAAAAAGAAAAAAACAAACTTCTGATATCTATAAACCATCATTGCATTTACTGTTTTATAGATTTCATTTAGTTCCGCTTTCAAAATACAGTGCACAAACAAACCATNCACTTAGGACGCCTAGACATTGTCTTTTCTTTCTTTTATTAGACACTTATAAAAAAAATATGAAATTAGATGTACATTTCAACTCCCTTAAATAGGAAAACCAAAACAAAAACAGAATCTCACATCACTCTCTTCCAAAAAGAAAAAAACAAACTTCTGATATCTATAAACCATCATTGCATTTACTGTTTTATAGATTTCATTTAGTTCCGCTTTCAAAATACAGTGCACAAACAAACCATACATAAGCTTTGTTATCACTTTTATTCAGTACAATATTTTACACAAGCATATTACATAAACATAGTCACCATGTTTACGAACCAAAGACACATTTTTTCACAACCTAGCACAACACTTAGAAATCAACAATTCCCTTAAGCTTTAAAGCAAACACATCTTTGCCACGACCATTTAGGTCAAGTTCATCTACCAATGTCGCCAAATGCATGAACTTTTGATCATCTTTCACTTGAACCTCTTTTAAATGCTCTATCATCTTTTGCACATACATATTATCAATATTTTCCAACTCCTGAATAAAACGGTCACTTTCGCTCATGAGGCCAACCAGCTTTGCAGACAACTCACTTATCTCTCTTGTNCACGACCATTTAGGTCAAGTTCATCTACCAATGTCGCCAAATGCATGAACTTTTGATCATCTTTCACTTGAACCTCTTTTAAATGCTCTATCATCTTTTGCACATACATATTATCAATATTTTCCAACTCCTGAATAAAACGGTCACTTTCGCTCATGAGGCCAACCAGCTTTGCAGACAACTCACTTATCTCTCTTGTTATTTGAATATCTTGCGTTGAGCTTTGCTGGCAATAAAAGGCTAGCATTTCTGGCCACCTACTTGAATTTGCATCACCTTTCAGCTTGACACATCTAGGATACTTAGACATTGTATCTTTCTATGTAAAAAATAACATATACCTACATCTTTTAAATAGGCACACTAAAGCAAACCACATTTTGCATATGCATAAACAAACCAGTCAAGCACAAATTATTTCCACAACACCCTTTTGATTTGAACCGTAGGATACCACTTTATCCTATACTTTAAGTCTCATCCGTAAAACAAAACACTAGGTGTCATTTATCTATGACCATACACATATAGACAACCCACTGCAAAAGCTTGGCCCTTTTATTAAACCAAAGTCATCACATGCCTACAGTTACAAATGTATCTCTACTATTTAGTGGGTTCACTACAGATTTACAATCTACTACTAACATAATAAGACACTGCTTATCCAGCAGCCTTATCTTCTCTTTCTAACAATGCTCTATTATTTGTAACTCTCTTTTTTCATTCAGGAAAAGTGAACATTCAAAAATAAAAATACAAAAAATAAAAAAATAAAATAAAAAACATAATAAAAAAAAATTCCACAGAAACAAAGCATCAAGTTTTATTTATACATACAATATCTTACAACGATGCATACAAACATCACTTGACCATGGATACAACATTTTACATAAAACCTTCAACAAACACAACAGCACCTAAAATCACACAAACACAACCTAATTAAACTGCTCCATCGTAACCACATGTCGACGCTTCTGAGCACGTGCCTCATGTACCACATCAAGAAGAACACCCATCGCCGCCAATACCTGAAGATCCTTATACATCAATTCCTGCAAACATTCGTTTGCATTAGCAACCACCTTATCAGGCGCCTCCACAATTTCATCCTCTCTAAGCAACTGCCTTTTTTTACCGATACTAGCACGCAAGTCATCAGATCTTTCAATTAACACCAAAGCAAGGCCTTCATTATCAGCCTCATCATGCAAAAAAAA
>LBNU01002857.1:72372-87211 GCA_014162995.1 Artemisia annua | reverse complement strand
GTGGTTGTAGCCATGGCAGGTTTTGGGTACCGCTTTGACACTTACATTCATTTTAGAAGAAAGTTGGGTATTAACGAGAGGTTGACAATGCAACATTGATTGCGAGAGGCAATGATGAGTTTTCTGTGTGCGTACTATTTTATGAGTCTGCCGTACGCATTCCTGTATCTTGGTAGGGTAACCAGCACTGTTGTGTGGTTGCCGCCATGGTCAGTGCATAGAGTGGCTCAAGGCATTGCAGATCTGAGCCTCATTTTGAAACTCACTGTCCACTCCAGATGTATTACATATGACAGGTATCCGATGTCGGGGCATATCACTTAAGGCGGCCCTGGGGTCACCCAAGACCCAATGGGCCACAAAGTTTTGAACGAATCTCACGGGTAATGTTATAGTATATTATATACTAACAAAGGTAGATGATGTGACATTAAGTATATTGCAAATTTTTTTAGTTAAGCTTGGAACTTGGTTGCTACGCTGATAGTTTTGGGGCAATGATGACTTTTTCTGCGTAATAAGTTTTCCATGAGCGTGGCTTCACACACTACCGTATCTTGGCGAGGTAACCACGACTGTTATGTGGTTGCAGCCATGGCGTGTGCGTCGAGTCGCCCAAGGAAATACAGACCTGAGCCTCATCTTATATGTCAGCAGCAACAAGTATGGGCTGGTATGTGATGAGTACCAACAGGTTATTTAGTTGTTTATTAATTGAGGCAATGATGATAGTTAGCTGGATTTTTTTGGGTGACCACAGCTTGGCAGGGCAACTGAGTCAGATTGTCGTTGCAGCCATAGCCGATATCTTGGTGAGCCCTGCTATAATGAGGCCTGTACCTTGGCACGGCATCCACATTCAGATGGTGGTTGCAGCCATTGTGAGTACTCGCCAATGATTCAGCATTCGCACGTCTGAGCCTCATTTATTCCAATAATAACCCGCATTTGTTTAATGCCCGAAGTCCCCTTTTTTGCATAACCGCATATTTGTTACTTTTATTTGATTTTCAGTCTCATTCTAAATAATTTATTGAGAACCTCCAATATCTAAAACCTGCTTTCCTGCTACTCTATATAATGTCGCATGTCGGGAAACTCAGGTACATGAATATCTGTTTATATTTTTGGGCCTTGGTTTGTGTTTACTTAGAATTATAATCTGATAGGGTAGTGGGACAAATGGCCATGGTGATTCTTTGCATCTTGGGGGGGCAGCTATTAAGCCTGCCGCCATGGCGGCTGAATACCGTTTGTGGCAACCACTGTGTTTGGTGGTTGCATCCATGGACCATGTTTGGTCATGGTAGCTACGGTGTTAGATTCAACCTGAATATCAACTTTTCCTTTATACTTTACTTGGTTACTGTTTGAAAAATAATCAAGCTGATTCTTCACATTTGGCTTGGCTTATTCACACAAACCTTAAGCTGCTATTCGCTTAATGTGTGTTGTGCCGCGTGACATGTGGCTTCGTGTGTTATGAATTGCACCGCTGATAATTTTGGGGCAATGATGACTTTTTCTGCGTAATAAGTTTTCCATGAGCGTGGCTTCACACACTACCGTATCTTGGCGAGGTAACCACGACTGTTATGTGGTTGCAGCCATGGCGGGTGCGTCAAGTCGCCCAAGGAAATACAGACCTGAGCCTCATCTTATATGTCAGCAGCAAGTCTAGATATACTGTTTCGTGGATTAGGGAGAGGATTAAACATACTAATCCGTGAACAGTGAAACGCTCCATGTTTGGCAGCCAATGGGCTGCTGCCAAGCCCAAGTCTAGACACTTTTGGGTCAATAAACACCTACTAATCTCATTTGAGGACCAATGGGAGCAAGGTTTAAGGGGTCTAAGCAACATTATGAAACTTTATTTGTGTCACATCATGTGATGAGTACCAACAGGTTATTTAATTGTTTATTAATTGAGGCAGTGATGATAGTTAGCGATATCTTGGTGAACCCTACTATAATGAGGCCTGTACCTTGGCATGGCATCCACATTCAGATGGTGGTTGCAGCCATTGTGAGTACTCGCCAATGATTCAGCGTTCGCACGTCTGAGCCTCATTTATTCCAATAATGACCCGCATTTGTTTAATTCCCGAAGTCCCCTTTTTTGCATAACCGCATATTTGTTACTTTTATTTGATTTTCAGTCTCATTCTGACGAGTGATTTAAGTGAATTACAGGTTCTGATCGCATTCTAAATATTTGTCATGCCTCAATAGATTGTTGACCCGTTTAATCTTTAGCCAATCTTATTGAATTGGATGCATTTTACCATTGCTAATGTTTTGCTGTATACTTTTGCAGATGGAAGCAGATTAAACCTCCTCTTTTATCTGAAACTAACATGCAAGCAATATTTCATGAAATGGAAGAAAAGCAGGAAGCATTAGATGAAGCTTCTGAAGAACAATACCTGCAAGGTCTTTTGATGCTCATATTTTATTCCGTTGTAAGTGGTTATAAGGGTAGACACTTGATTTGACAAAGTTATGATGTTCAAAGAAGTGGAGGTATATGACATTGTCATACTTTGCAGGTATTGTTGTAACTTACTGTTCCCTTTGAATAGGAGAACCGCAAAAGGGCAATTGACATGCGAACAAGGGAATTCATGTAAAGTTACTCACCTTTTGAATTAGTCTCTTGAAATTTAAAGTGCGAACCAAGCTGTGTGATTGTTTTAAAATAGAAGGTTGTAGGAATATCATATGCAGGGCTGTTTATGGGGTTACATTTATGTTTGGGTTGTTCTAATCAAAACTTTTTAAATATTGTTGTCTTTCATCAACGCTTCTTGCACCAGTAAATGGTTGACCCCTTCTAAGGTCGTGGACCATTCGGATCATACTCTAAAAGTAAGTTATTTACTTACTCATTTAACCAAGTAAAAAAATGGTATAAACAGATCTGCATTACCTTCCAGACTATGTGGATCTGCCGCTAATTTGAATGTGATTAGTGATTTGACTTTTTGGTTGGACATGTTAGGTACCGTGAGCTGCCTAGCCAAGTTGACGAGAAACCAGGTTTCTTGGGCGCTGATGGTCTTACAAGCGATCATGTGCAGAGCCACAGGGACTGAATGTGACGAGAAACCAGGTTTCTTGAGCACGGCTGTCTTACAAGCGATCATGTGCAAAGCTACAGGGACTCAATGTGTAAAATCTGGCAGTGATGAACAGGATTTGGTGCAGGACTTTTTCTTTCTCACGGTCCTTCGACCAAAGCCAAAGCAAATGTATGTGTCTAATTTTCTTTCGCTTTGATCATCACATCGACAAAACAGTTGCTTATCGACCAAGGACAATTCACCTATGAAGACAAGTAAGTGAATAATGTTTGTACAGCCTGCTAGATACAAATTTTGTCCAAAAAATAAATTTTCATCACCATGATTATATTGACAGAAAACCATTTTGGGTAAAACAATGGATGGCGCCACAAGTTCTTTGTGATGAACCTTCAAATGAGAAGTCGTATTTGCAGTAGTCGTATTTGCAGAAGTTGTGATTTGCAGAAGTTCAAAAGTGGGGAGATGTTGGAAAAGATGACCCGTCAATCTTTGACGGCCCGATATTGAATATGCTATGCCTCTTGGGACATCTGAGAATGATTTGAGCCGTATGAGGAGAAACCTAAGATTTTGGAACTCAACATGTTACCTTCGGTACATTAGCCCTTTTTTGTTAATTTCATTCAACGAAATGTAATTACTGTTGCATATTTGTGGTCTCATAGTTTTCGGCAAGATAACAAATATCTTTACATTTTTTTGCTACATAATAATTCTTTGTGAAAGTTTATAAAATACAGTTGGAGAAAAAAATGTTGTCCCGCGGTTTTTTTTTGAAAAATCTATATATGTTGCCCTATAAAGCTGTGGATATTCGTCATAGTTGAAAAGGATTGCTTTGTTAAGGAAGGCATATCGAGAACCTAGAGGATTGGTTAAGCTTCAAACAATATTTTTTATATGTATATCTGTAAGTTATGAGTATAAAGAACCTGGACTGATTTGATGACACACAAATTAAATTCCCTGAAAGATAGCCATATTCGGATTTGCTATGACATCTACTAATGTCAAAAAAAATCACTCACCGCAGCATCGCGCGGGCTATTTTGCTCGTTCTCTATAAACAATGTTTTGTGACATTCAAGAGTCTATCATGAGTGTCGTAAATATTTTATCTTTATTACTTTTTTTCCTCATCACTTAAGCACAAGTCTAAAAATATGTAAGAACCAAAACAGATCCAAAAGAAGAAGAACAAAAGCCGGGAAAATGTAAATGATTTATGCATGTATTTCAATGACATTTCTTCTTTTTAAAAGATTTTAGATCAACAACATCATAATCGCCTATGCCACGACACGGTTGCCTGATTAATATGTCATAAACTTTTGACATGAGCTTTCGACGCGGTTGCCTGATTAATGTCATAAACTCATTAGTGATGTTATTAGAGGCTAAACAAATCAAACTCTTCCAAATACAATAGTAAACGATGCACCTTTTGAGCATTGAAACCGACTTGAACAATAAGATGTTTGCAGTTTGCTACTCCAGTCATATTTAGACCCCATTCTGATGTATACACCAATATTCAAACAAAAAAGAAACAATCAGGAAATAAATCCGCATAAGTTCGTAAAAATTTGATAAGTTAAAATGGAAAACATACTAACATTGTAACCTACATATTCAACCGCATAAGCATAACAAACTTCAAGTTGATTAGAACCACAAGTATGATATATCGAATGAAATTTCCATTAAGTAATTCAACAACAATATCTAACAAGATACTTTATAAACAAAACACGCAAGACATTTCTTTTAACATATTCATTTAATCATTGTGATCGCATATGAAAAAGGAAACAACTACGGTGTAATCCTGCAGCGACGAAAGGGGGTATGGCGATAATGCTATTATCGAGTCAAATTCACAGTTTACTATCTCTCTTGCTTCCAAGGAGTGTAATCCTCCATGGTCTCTTGCTGATATTGTTGGTTACAATAAAGCTTGGGCACTCCATCCAAATTTGCATTTGTGGCAAATTGCTTTCAACTCGGTTGCAAATTTTCATGTAAAAATTTATTGTATATTTTTGCCTGTTCTAATTTTATTTTATTTTTTTGTTTTTTTTTTTATTTTTTTTTTAACTTAGTTTAAACAAGAAATGACTAAATAGATTAATGTAAGATTTGATAAGTCAAAACATTCTCAAATTTATTTAGACTTTCTTTTTATAGATTATTATTTTGTGAATATATATAAGTTCTATTAAGTAGTAATATCCGTACTTTTTTGCTCAGTCACTGATAGTCTCTTTGCAAAAATCGTGAATCGCTAGTCGAGCGGTCGATACCATTGTAGTTTGTAATCGATTTAAACGGGATTAATAGTTGATTATTTGAAACCAAATGAGCCTAGCTCATATGGCCACCCAATTTGGGGGGAGGTTTTACCCTCCTAGGCAAGGTCTCAAGTTCGAGTCTTGTCTAGGGCGATACGGGTTTCCTCTCGCGTGTGTAAAGGGAAGGGTGCCATTGCCTTCTGGGCTGGACCCAACCTGGTTGTGTGGGCTCGCTACGCTTTCTGGGCTAGGAGCCATGCAGCCACAAATTACTTTTCAAAAAAAATAGTTGATTATTTGAATTGGCATCTTCGACAAGTTTTGAGTATTTCGGCAAGATTAACTTTGAAAAATCTTCTAATAGATATAAGCGGCAATTATAAGTGATTGAAACTAGTTTACGGTGAGTTTTAGGTATTTTTGACAAGATTTGTAAGTTTCCGGCAAGTTTGACAACCGTTGATCATGGTTGATCAATTTGCTTGACCGATTTACATGAATCAGAAAGAATGCTTGCCCAATAACACCTAGGCGACGATCAATTGGCATTGTAGGGCTTTTTTATCATGCAACACTGGTCTCAACAGTCATGTTGTATTATCTGCACCTCCTTATAATATAGCTAACCCAACGCCTAATATCGTCTTTAGATCAAAAATTCTAGATAGGATCGAATTACTAACGAAAAAACATTTTCTGTAACACCATTCATGATTTTGATACAAGAAAAGCTCACACTGACGTTATAAAAACGTAATAATGTTTTCTCCTCAAGAAAGCCAAATCAAAAATGGGCTTAACATAAGAAGGCACATGCCTAAGCCAATCTTCAAATACATGAATTGATCAACAAAATAAGACCAGTCAACTTAACAACACTACCTCATAACCCATTCTCCTTATGTTGCAATTTCTTCAACTTCGGAATTGAACACAAAACTTGGGAAGGTGGTTGTGATATCCCTGCATTTCACATAAATTCGATAAGTATTGTATTTGGAATTTTGTATGTATTCTTATCATGATAGTCACATACTCACATAAATCAATCTATCTCGCACAATCGATAACCCTCAAAGAAGAGAATTTCCAAGACCCAACACAAAACACGAGATGTGGCAATATCAACATATTCGTAAATTGGATGATTTGGGTTCAGTTTTATCTTGAAGGATTCAAATGGGTCAAAATTATAATTCATTAATTGAGCTAAAAGGGGTACAGTGGAAATTTATTTTTGACACATACCTCTTGAATCATGTTTATTCGAAGTACCGTTGTATATGCTAGAACCCATTGTAACTCATTACCCAACCCGCCCATTGAATATGTGTGGAAAGGTTCTATTTTCAGTACAGGTATTGAGGTATTCCTCTAAAGTGAGTACGCAGATGGAAGAACGTAACTGTAGAACTAGATACCTTAGATATGGAAGAGTCATTATCTTGAGCAAGGAAGGGTTGTGGGTGACAAAATTGTGCCATTCTGATTTGTCTATCTTCCCATCCTGATCTACATCGGCTTCTGAAAACGTCTGCTCAAACAAAAATGGAAATATGAATCATGCTTTAATGAAATATTAGTTTGTCTACCCTTATGCCAACACCTACTGTACGATTAAAGTTATTCATCCAGCAACTGAACATGATGTTCTAATCACTTTTTTCATGTTCTATTGTCTGTCAAAAAGTTAACATGACGACATAGTTTTTGTTTTTAGATGATAACAGACATTTTAAAATGGTCAATTTCTTTTCTTTTTGACCGAATAGGACTTAAGGGCAGAAAGGTGTAGTGTGAAAGAAAAATCTTATTCAATAGTACGCGGGCCAAACTAAAAGAGTTCAATTTTTTCTTATGAAACTTATTTATATCNACAGACATTTTAAAATGGTCAATTTGGTTTCTTTTTGACCGAATAGGACTTAAGGGCAGAAAGGTGTAGTGTGAAAGAAAAATCTTATTCAATAGTACGTGGGCCAAACTAAAAGAGTTCAATTTTTTCTTATGAAACTTATTTATATCATCAGGTGCTAGTGTCAGCTTCAAAATGGTCATAATAAATAAAATTGAACCCACCTTATCAAGTATTGTCTCAATGGTGTCATCAGCTAGCTTTAGCTCAGACTCACATAAAAGTGCGATTAACATTTGCTTAACCTACAAAAGATAAACATAATGAAGATGTTATGACAAATAATTACACACGTGCCATAATAGCTTTAGAAAACAAAACATAATATTTATGTAGGGGCTTGGTTTTTTTCCTTTATACAAAGGAGCTTGTTAATACGATTCTTATTTTCTTTAGGGCTCGTTTGGTTTGTAAGTGGGATTGGAATTGGATTTGGATTTAGGAAAGGTTTGAAAGAAATTGGATTTAAGTATAGGTTTGAATTAAATGAGGAGAGAGAAAAATAAAATAAATAATTAAATTAAAATATATTATTTTAATAATTAATAAAAATATTTAAAATTAATTTTATTATTTTATAATAAAAATGAAAGAGAGATACAACTTAAGTAGCCCCACATGTCATAAAAGGTGGCCCCACATGTCATAAAAGGAACCTATATGCCCAACCTTTTACGCAGTGCTACTTTTTTTAAAAATAAATCAAATCGCACAGTGAATATGGCAACCAAACAGCAGATTCATTTTTTGTAACCCAAAAACCAATCCAAACCCCCTAACCAAACGGGCCCTTAGTAAATATTTCATTCTTCTTTATGACAAATAATCACATACGTGCCATAACAGCTTTAGAAAACGAAAAACAATATTCAGGTGGCTTGGTAATTTTCCTTTATACGAGCTTGTTAATACGATTCTTATAATATTTACTATTTAGTAAGTATTACAACCTTCTTTATCGAAAGAACTTATTAAGAATCTATAATGTTTGGACACAAACATGGAAAAGCTGATAATTTTGGGGCAATGATGACTTTTTCTGCGTAATAAGTTTTCCATGAGCGTGGCTTCACACACTACCGTATCTTGGCGAGGTAACCACGACTGTTATGTGGTTGCAGCCATGGCGGGTGCGTCGAGTCGCCCAAGGAAATACAGGCCTGAGCCTCATCTTATATGTCAGCAGCAACAAGTATGGGCTGGTATGTGATGAGTACCAACAGGTTATTTAGTTATTTATTAATTGAGGCAATGATGATAGTTAGCTGGATTTTTTTGGGTGACCACAGCTTGGCAGGGCAACTGAGTCAGATTGTCGTTGCAGCCATAGCCGATATCTTGGTGAGCCCTACTATAATGAGGCCTGTACCTTGGCACGGCATCCACATTCAGATGGTGGTTGCAGCCATTGTGAGTACTCGCCAATGATTCAGAATTCGCACGTCTGAGCCTCATTTATTCCAATAATAACCCGCATTTGTTTAATGCCCGAAGTCACCTTTTTTGCATAACCGCATATTTGTTACTTTTATTTGATTTTCAGTCTCATTCTAAATAATTTATTGAGAACCTCCGATATCTAAAACCTGCTTTCCTGCTACTCTATATAATGTCGCATGTCGGGAAACTCAGGTACATGAATATCTGTTTATATTTTTGCGCCTTGGTTTATGTTTACTTAGAATTATAATCTGATAGGGTATTGGGACAAATGGCCATGGTGATTCTTTGCATCTTGGGGGGCAGCTATTAAGCCTGCCGCCATGGCGGCTGAATACCATTTGTGGCAACCACTGTGTTTGGTGGTTGCATCCATGGACCATGTTTGGTCATGGTAGCTACGGTGTTAGATTCAACTTGAATATCAACTTTTCCTTTATACTTTACTTGGTTACTGTTTGGAAAATAATCAAGCTGATTCTTCACATTTGGCTTGGCTTATTCACACAAACCTTAAGCTGCTATTCGCTTAATGTGTGTTGTGCCGCGTGACATGTGGCTTCGTGTGTTATGAATTGCACCGCTGATAATTTTGGGGCAATGATGACTTTTTCTGCGTAATAAGTTTTCCATGAGCGTGGCTTCACACACTACCGTATCTTGGCGAGGTAACCACGACTGGTATGTGGTTGCAGCCATGGCGGGTGCGTCAAGTCGCCCAAGGAAATACAGACCTAAGCCTCATCTTATATGTCAGCAGCAAGTCTAGATATACTGTTTCGTGGATTAGGGAGAGGATTAAACATACTAATCCGTGAACAGTGAAACGCTCCATGTTTGGCAGCCAATGGGCTGCTGCCAAGCACAAGTCTAGATACTGTTGGGTCAATAAACACCTCCAAATCTCACTTGAGGACCAATGGGAGCAAGGTTTAAGGGGTCTAAGCAACATTATGAAACTTTATTTGTGTCACATCATGTGATGAGTACCAACAGGTTATTTAATTGTTTATTAATTGAGGCAGTGATGATAGTAAGCGATATCTTGGTGAGCCCTACTATAATGAGGCCTGTACCTTGGCACGGCATCCACATTCAGATGGTGGTTGCAGCCATTGTGAGTACTCGCCAATGATTCAGCATTCGCACGTCCGAGCCTCATTTATTCCAATAATGACCCGCATTTGTTTAATGCCCGAAGTCCCCTTTTTTGCATAACTGCATATTTGTTACTTTTATTTGATTTTCAGTCTCATTCTGACGAGTGATTTAAGTGAATTACATGTTTTGATCTCATTCTAAATATTTTTCATGCCTCAATAGATTGTTGACCCGTTTAATCTTTAGCCAATCTTATTGAATTTGATGCATTTTACCATTGCTAATGTTTTGCTGTATACTTTTGCAGATGAAAGCAGATTAAACCTCCTCTTTTATCTGAAACTAACATGCAAGCAATATTTCATGAAATGGAAGAAAAGCAGGAAGCATTAGATGAAGCTTCTGAAGAACAATACCTGCAAGGTCTTTTGACGCTCATATTTTATTCCGTTGTAAGTGGTTATAAGGGTAGACACTTGATTTGACAAGGTTACGATGTTCAAAGAAGTGGAGGTATATGACATTGTCATACTTTGCAGGTATTGTTGTAACTTACTGTTCCCTTTGAATAGGAGAACCGCAAAAGGGCAATTGACATGCGAACAAGGGAATTCAGGTAAAGCTACTCACCTTTTGAATTAGTCTCTTGAAATTTAAAGTGCGAACCAAGCTGTGTGATTGTTTTAAAATAGAAGGTTGTAGGAATATCATATGCATGGCTGTTTTATGGGGTTACATTTATGTTTTGGTTGTTCTAATCAAAACTTTTCAAATATTGTTGTCTTTCATCAACGCTTCTTGCACCAGTAAATGGTTGACCCCTTCTAAGGTCGTGGACCATTCAGATCATACTCTAAAAGTAAGTTATTTACTTACTCATTTAACCAAGTAAAAAAATGGTATGCACAGATCTGCATTACCTTCCAGACTATGTGGATCTGCCGCTAATTTGAATGTGATTAGTGATTTGACTTTTTGGTTGGACATGGAGGTATCGTGAGCTGCCAGCCAAGTTGACGAGAAACCAGGTTTCTTGGGCGATGATGGTCTTACAAGCGATCATGTGCAGAGCCACAGGGACTGAATGTGACGAGAAACCAGGTTTCTTGAGTGCGGCTGGTCTTACAAGCGATCATGTGCAAAGCTACAGGGACTCGATGTGTAAAATCTGGCAGTGATGAACAGGATTTGGTGCAGGACTTTTTCTTTCTCACGGTCCTTCGACCAAAGCCAAAGCAAATGTACGTGTCTAATTTTCTTTCGCTTTGATCATCACATCGACAAAACAGTTGCTTATCGACCAAGGACAATTCACCTATGAAGACAAGTAAGTGAATAATGTTTGTACAGCCTGCTAGATACAAATTTTGTCCAAAAATTAAATTTTCATCACCATGATTATATTGACAGAAAACCATTTTGGGTAAAACAATGGATGGCGCCACAAGTTCTTTGTGATGAACCTTCAAATGAGAAGTCATATTTGCAGAAGTTGTGATTTGCAGAAGTTCAAAAGTGGGGAGATGTTGGAAAAGATGACCCGTCAATCTTTGACGGCCCGATATTGAATATGCTATGTCTGTTGGGGCATCTGAGAATGATTTGAGCCGTATGAGGAGAAACCTAAGATTTTGGAACTCAACATGTTACCTTCAGTACATTAGCCCTTTTTTGTTAATTTCATTCAACGAAATGTAATTACTGTTGCATATTTGTGGTCTCATAGTTTTTGGCAAGATAACAAATCTCTTTACATTTTTTTGCTACATAATAATTCTTTGTGAATGTTTATAAAATACAGTTGGAGAAAAAAATGTTGTCCCGCGGTTTTTTTTTTTTGAAAAATCTATATATGTTGCCCTATAAAGCTGTGGATATTCGTCATAGCTGAAAAGGATTGCTTTGTTAAGGAAGGCATATCGAGAACCTAGAGGATTGGTTAAGCTTCAAACAATATTTTTTATATGTATATCTGTAGGTTATGAGTATAAAGAACCTGCACTGATTTGATGACACACAAATTAAATTCCCTGAAAGATAGCCATATTCGGATTTGCTATGACATCTACTAATGTCAAAAAAAATCACTCACCGCAGCATCGCGCGGGCTATTTTGCTCGTGGAATATATATTATCGTACAAAAATACTATAGATTAACTTGATAACATTTTGAATCCAAAAGACACCATGCGACACTTTGGGGCATTGCAAGTTGACTATCAAGAGAATGCGCTAGAGATGATTGTCTACCTATACCACGAGCATTACCGTTAGCCCCATATCCACTTCATTTACCTGCATAAAAACATAGCTTAAAACAGTAAGCCATAAAGACTTAGTAAGTAAACGAAACTACTAATAAAAAACGTAAACATGCTATAAGCATAAATGCTACACGACCCATGTCTAATTGGTACTAAAGTATAAAACACGAGCAAATGGATGCATAACTTAGGCATCAATCGTGAACATAAAATAAGCTAATGGGTGCATTACGTAGGCACCAAACATGAGCATAACATAAGCTAATAGATGCATTAATTAGGAATCAATCATGGCTACGACCAAATGACTAGTCGGTTTCTAAGCTAATTATAGGAGTTCCCTCTGCAGGTTGCGAGTACTCATGTGCTGCCTTTAACCTCATGCATTCCCAGGTTAACAATGCTACATGGGATCACCCTATGAGCCTATACTATAAGGCAACATAGCTAATTAATATGTGTCTACCCTATTCTAGTATTTAACATGCTCCATATGAGGGATCTTCAATCCAATCTCATATGAGCACCATGCTAAAATGAGAGTTCCTCACGTGCATCGCTTAGGCACGAACATAACCACAGCTGGCTATATTCAGTGCTAGTATCATAACATGACTAATATAGGCTATATCCGAAGCTAATATCATAACATGACTAATATCGACTATATCCAAAGCTATGCAATGAAACATGGCTAAACTTGTCGTGCTAAATATTTCAAGCTAAACATATCATACTAAACATGCCAAGCTAACCCATTACTCACCTTTCAATTTCGAGCTAGCATTCCAGTTGCTTGCCTCGATCACCTACACATATAACATTCATACAAACACTTTTAGGAACTACTAAATCAATGATACAGATAATTGTAAACACAAGAAGTTTTACAATCCTTCTAGGCAGAGTACTTAACCGGTGCAGTGTAGTATAGGTAAGACATGGGAGATTGATCGTTCTCTAGGGGAATAGTGTTATGAAGGGCTCGAAGTGTATGACGAATTAAGTCTAAGGATTAAATGATGATTATTTTTGTATTTTTTTATTTTTTAGAAAGCAAGTAAAAATCTCGGGGTTTGAAGAGTTTGATTTTATAACTACTAATTAAAATCAAACTAAATATACGGAAAAGTAAATTGGTAAGAACTCGTATGATAGGTAAATGTGTTTACTTATAATCTCACTACTCCCTAGTTATATTATATTGATTAGTCGAATTGTCACGTCCTTGTTTTAATTAGCGCGTTGTATTCCTTAATATCAATCGTAGGGGGTGCCGGATTCCCTAACTCTATGAATGTATAGAACTCGTTAAGAATCTTAACGTCAGTGAACGCAATTCCCTAGGTTAGAGAATATATAGTACTCGTTAAGACCCTTAATGTCAGCGTTCGCAATTCAAGCAATTAATACAACGAACAAACCATCTATTGCACTATAGTGGAGCGTTTAGTCGGACGTTCAAGCAGGCTTCCTAAGATCTAGCCAGTTTTCCAACTCCTATCGCGATAACAACTAATTAAACAAGAGACAACAATCAATAATCAACAACTAGGTTTCATACAATCCTAAGCAAATACTAATAAATCTAGCCTAGCATGTTAAATAGAAGAGAAGATAAAAAAATAATAATAATCACACAACACATGGACATACTGTAATGATTAAAGATTGAATAACTTATCTTCAATAAAACATGAAGTTTTGAGGGCTAAAAACCCTTACAATAGCTGTAAATTTGTGCACCAGGTGGTCTCTCCAAGATCTTACAGTTATAATGAAAATCATACAAAAATATATATAGGAATACAAATGTGACGACATCACTTTACAAGTGTGGCGCCGTCAGCTCGTCGTCATTAGGGTTTCAGAAACTGCACCGCCTTAGTTGTGACGGTGTCACCTTAAGGGTTGTGACGCCTTCATGCTTCACTTTTCTGGTTTTTGACGCCGTCACCTCTAGACCGTACCATCCTCTGAAGCGTCATTTATAAATTTTATAAATGAATCATCATCGTGATACTTCAAGTGATGGCGTCACGTTGTATTTGTGACACCGTCCCACCTCCTTTTTTGGGACGTTTTCTTGACTTTGTCGTTTTCTTAGTTTTCTCGTCCAATTGAGCCAAAAACACGTCAATTCCCAACATTTACTTCTCAAGTATCTAAAACTCAAATAGAAACAATTTAGGGCCATAAATGATGGAATATGTATGAGTTTAGAGGTTAAAATATCCTTTAAAAACGCATGTTTTTACACCTCATCAATCAACTAATACATATAAACTTCATCTTTTGACTACTAAACTTGACATCTTTAAACATATAATCAAACAATTCTACTACAACTATCAATTAATCATCAATCATAATCATCACATCATTTACCCATTTCATAATTTCTACTAATTTCTTCCTATCATTTTTATTCGTAAAACTATCACTAATAACATAAAACATCATACCTTCATGATTACCCATATTTATTCTATAATTTCTATAATTTCTACTATCACATAATCATCATTTTAACTTATGACCCATATCAAAATATCATAACTCATCACCAAAAATCCTTAAACATCATACATGCTATCTACACCAAAACCCACAATTCATCTTATATAATCAATTTACTAACTTAAGTAATTCATTTACTTACCTTCACTGGCAGAGCTACATGAGGACATAGAGGGGTTGTACCACCCCCCCCCCCCCCCCCCCCCCCCCCCCCCCCC
>LBNU01002857.1:36477-71499 GCA_014162995.1 Artemisia annua | reverse complement strand
ATTTGTGTTTAATTTGTTGATTTGTTTTAATTGTGCAGATATTTATCTTTGGTGGGAGGTTTATATTCGGACCGGATGTTAGATCTGTCTTCTTATCTATGTTTTTAATAATTGCTCCGGTTGCGGTTTTCTGTGCGTTTGTTGCAAGGAAGCTGATTGATGATTTTCCTCATCATTATGGAGTGTCGATTATGGTTGTGGTGATTGTGTTTACAGGTTATGTAAGTGATCTCAACTCGCTAAGATATGTTTTATTGCATAGATATTTGTATGTAAATGTTGCGTTTGGTTTATGCTTTGTTATTTTCTGTGAAGACGGAGATGTTATTTGCTTGGATAATTTGATGGCGGAACAAATTGCTGTTGGAAACTAGGAGAATGACTAGGCTGAATGGTTTTGTCTTTGGGCTCGCCTATACTTTTTGAGGACGCGAATAAAAATATCTTGCTTATAGTTTACAGGCTTATGGCATTGCCTAACAATTTAGTGAGAAGCTGATTACAAAATCATTTACTTGTTGTCTCTTAGACACTGGGTGCATGAGAAGTTGGGTATCATCTATAATTAAATTTGGTATAGGTCATGATCTTACTTCTGCATAAATAAGGGATTAAGCTTCGCATATCTGTTAAGAAGTTGGGGTTTTTCCCCATACCCGGCCCCGGGACTGGGTATGTTGTTGTGGACTTGTGGTTGTGTATGTGTTAAGATGAAGATATTTGGAATATAGCTGGAGTTAGGTGGACTAAATTTGTGCCCTATTATTAGGTATAAATTGTGCTTCTACTTGATTGGATTTTTTAGGGGTTTGACTTCTATATTTAGAATTGAGTGGTTTGGAGTGATGATATTAAAAAATAGTAGTTTGTTGTCTTCTAGCAAACATGATTCTATTACGTAAGTATCATTGAAGATCTACTATTATTCAGGAAGCTGTAGTTTTCCTATATTTAGAATATTTTTGTTTGCATTTGAGGTTATAGAATATACTTCGATAGTATCGATGTAATCCCTATCAAGTAATAGTAATTGATTTTATAATTGTCTTTTGCTTGAGCTTGGCCCTCATGGCTGATCTGTGGTCAAAGTGTCTCAGCCGCTTCATCTTTCATAAGTTTTTGTTCTTCTGATATACTTTTTTTAACGTTTTCTACCATAGATTTCATTAATTGGTATAGAGGACAACCCCAAGAATTTGATTTTAAAAACCATGAATTATTATGTAAGAGATATTTGTATTTATTATATAAGTAGTAACGATAACTGAGTTGATATTTTAGGCTTTTAGTATCTATGTTAAGTATTATTGGAAAATAATTGGTATTAGGGAAGCATGATAAAAGAACGCTCATTATTAAAAAGTGACCTATTTTTAACCAAAAGTCACTCTTTTATAAATTTAAGTGGTCTTTCAGTTCATTGTTTAGTTATTGTATCATGGTGGTATTACAACTAAATCCTGGTTTATGTAAGCTTTTGGAGCTTGGACCATACCACACCCTAAACTTGTTTTCACAAAATACACCTGGTTTTCTTCTAGATTTTGAGATATGAGAAGGTGGCACGCATGATGATTCCTTACATTTTTTATCGAAGTTTATTTCTAGAGCTTCATGGAAAAATAAATTGAGATATATTTCTTGCCAATTTAATTGAAACATTCAATTAAAAGTCGATACAAAAGTACAACTTGGAGTCGTTACAAGTCCAACTACACTAGTTAAGATGGATTCTAGTTCAAGGATAATATAAGAAGAGTAGAAAAGAAAGGCTGTATATAGGGCTTAAACTTCTGAATCTAGCAACACACAGCCAATCGAAAGTTCATATGCATTTATTTTTATTCTAGTCATTGAAGGAGAAATTCCAAGCTACAAGTGATGCAAGATTTGTAGTTTCTTATTCGTCACCTCTATAAAGTCGTAGGACAACCTATTCTGTGTTGAAGACAGTGGCATTGCTGGCAGCTCTAAGAAGATGATTTTTGGGAACTTTGGAAACATATTATAGAATGTTGGAGATGGATTTGTCTTTATTTGCTCAGTAAAAGTTTACTGTATTTTGGATTCTATCATTTAGGCTATAAGCTTTTTCGGAGATTTAATATCTTTGTGGCAGATAGTTATTTTACTGCTGACAGGATCCAGGTTTTAGATCTTTTTTGTTGACTTTTATATAGTTGATATATTAGTAGTGTTTCTGAACTTTTAGAATATCTACAACATATATTGATGCAATCCCTCAAAGAATGAGTTTATGATTGTTTTATGCGTTTGTTTATCATGGTTGCGTCTTGATGGCATTTGGGCTTATGCCCATGTGATGTTAACTGAATTTAATATATGTTTTATGGTTTTGCAGGTAATACTACTTCTTTTAATGACATCTGGACGAGACCCAGGTATAATTCCTCGTAATACACACCCACCACAACCAGAAACAACCGATCAGGTTATAGAAATTGGGTCTGTTCAAACTCCACAGTTACGTTTGCCTCGGATCAAAGAGGTCACCGTCAATGGGATGACTGTAAAAGTCAAATACTGTGATACATGCATGTTGTATCGACCTCCTCGCTGTTCTCATTGTTCGATATGTGACAACTGTGTGGAAAGATTCGATCATCACTGCCCATGGGTTGGTCAGTGTATTGGACGGGTAACAAGTGTTCTCTTTTTTATTTTTATCAGCATCACTTGTTTCCATGTGATTTCATAGTGCTAAAACTTAACTCTGCTGGATAAATCTTTCATACTCAATACTACATTCTAAAATAGCCGTTATACTTGCAAAGTTCCTAGAAGGAAAACCCTAGATACCATTATAGTAAACAAGTAATCGTGCTCTTTTGAGATTTTTTGCAAGTTTTATAACGACCGTGCGTCCAGTGCGAGAAATTGATAAGTCATTTTTTTAACATCCACAAATAATTCATTGACCATTGTCAAAAAGTTGTCTTACGGCTGGATTTTTGCAAATAGAATTATGATTGAAAAATCTATGTAACACAGTTCATTGTGAGTACAATTAATTTGTTTGGTAATAATTAATTATGTGTCTTGATGCAGCGTAACTACCGGTTCTTTTTCATGTTCGTATCATCAGCTACTCTACTATGCATTTATGTGTTTTCCTTCTGTTGGGTTTACGTCATAAGAATCATGCATAGCGAAAACACATCAATTTGGAGAGCGTTGATCAAGACTCCCGCATCAATTGTGTTAATAATCTACACTTTCTTATCAGTTTGGTTTGTTGGTGGCCTCACTGTCTTTCATTTATATCTCATCAGCACAAACCAGGTACAAAGCTGTTTCCTTATATGTCTATGCTTAAGTAGCAAATCATACCATAGGTGGTATAATTGGGAGTAGGGGTGGCAATTTGTGCCCAAAATAAAAAAAATGGGCTAATTTTGGCAAATTTGTAAAAGATTGGGGCACATTTAGTCCCCTCCTTTTTTTTTTGAAATGGGCACATATTGCCCATTTAAAAGTTAGATGGGCACAAACGGGCACATATTTTCTCTCAATTGGAGAATATTACAATTGTTTTTAAAGAAAAACTTATAGATGTAATATATTTAATTTTTTAAATATAAATAATGTGTTACGTTTGAGGAATTTATTTTGTCGTTTTGGGTCTTTTCTAAAGCGATTTGTATAACATGCGCCCGTTTGGCCCGTGCCCGTTTAGCCCGTTGCCCGTGCCCGCCCGGCCCGCCCATTTTGCCACCTCTAATTGGGAGGCTGGGTAACAACAGGTCTGACTAGGCTCAAATTGGAACATGTAGCTTATCAATATGAGTCAGTACGGGTCAAGCTGACCAACGAACATCCCGGTGGTTTGGTGAAATTATTGGAAACCGTCTCTTATCTCTTGTTGTGCCTAAATGGTCTCTAAGTGCACCCTTTGCATTCACTGTTTGTCCGACAAGTTAGATATGTCACTAATCTTTTGGTTCCTGTATTTAATTTTAATATTGGTCCCTCAAGTGTAATGTACGTGGGACGTAAAGTGAAAGCAAACTGCATTTAGGATGCATTAATGCAGATTGTATCAACAGAGGATAATCTTCGTCATTTTCACCAAACCGTGTGGGGCGATTTCTGTGATTTACTCTAAATTTGGGAGGTTCAGCCCGGTTCCCCTTCTATAAGTTTTATTAACTTGATTCATTTGACCAGTGTCGAGATTAAATACTAAATAAATAGACTCATTTTTAAGTAAAAATGTATTACAAACGTTTCAGCATTAACAATTTTCTTCTCGTTGTGCAGTCGACCTACGAAAACTTCCGATACCGATACGACCGAACTGAGAACCCATACAACATAGGGATTCTTAGAAACTTCATGGAGGTATTCTGGAACAGCATACCTCCATCTAAGAACAATTTCAGGGCATGGGTGCAGAAAGAGCGTGAACTTCCAACAAGAGTCACTGGTGGCAGTTTTGTAAATTCAATAGAGAAAATCCCGAGCGACATTGAAATTGGTGATGGGAAGCCTGTCTGGAAGAACGAGGCTAGTGGGACCGGCGTCGGTGGTGATATGAACCCTTATCCTCGACGCTCTAGCTGGGGAAGAAGGAGCGGAAGCTGGGACAATCTACAAAATGAAATTAACTCCATGGCCGGTATCGGGTACTCGGATCGATTCAGTGTTGGAAGTAGTGGCAGCTTAGGTGGCAGTTTGGATGTGCCAGTTAAATGACAGGTCAGCTTTGACTTTAAGAAAACATTGAACTGAGTTGGATTGTACCCTACAAAGTTGGGGCATAGTCATAGTGTATATTTTTTTAACAAGTAATATTTATGGATATCATTGAACTTATTGTTCAACATATTATTTTTATTCTTGTTTCTAGTAAAATGGATGTGTAACTATCATGTTTCTAGAAGCATGATATTTTCAAACCTGCTATTGAAAAAATTGGAATACTTTTTATACAACACTAGTAGATAAAAAATAAAAATATGGTGAATGGGTGATGATAGGAAGAATCTTTATGAAAAGAATCAAAAGGGAGTGATTAGGAGTTGAAGTTGGTGTTGCTTGAAGTTGAAGTATTCTTCCTACATATATGTCATTCCCATTATTAATTATTCAAACATAAATTCCTTTTGGATATAGTTAAATATTCAGCCGTTTTAAGCATAGAGTGTGTAAAACCACAACTTATACTATGGAATTATATATCAAATCATTGATTAAATTTGTCAAAAATATGAAAACTTTTTCAGTATAGTACTTGTCATACAGTTGAAAGAAATTTTATTCTTTGGTGTTTTTAAATTGAACAAGTGAAATAGATATAGAAAGAATAGAGTGAAGAATCGAAAATGTCTCTTGATGTACAAGATACTGATGTAACATATACCTAAAAAACCAAAACAGAATATTTTCGTGCAAATCATGATAAACGTTCGTACGTAATCAAGACTACTTTAGCCGAGAAATGGGTATTTGTGAAGGGAATTGATTTGCACATTTTTTTTGTATTGTCACACTCCATTATATGCAGTTGACAGTTGTACTTTATATATAACATGCTTTAATCGGTTGTATATTAGAATGTGTAAATAAAAAATGAAAGCGTGCCGATCATCTTGTGAATTGGTTCTTATACATGGTCCTTTCAAATGACACAGTAATTTTCTTTTTCTTCCATCAAATGATTTATTAAAAGAAAGAAAACAATTCAAGAAAAGCTACAACTTCTCAAGTAAGGAAAGCACCTATTCTCAAAAACCACATTAGAGAAGATGAATTCCCCTTGCTTATGCTTCCATTACTTGTTAATCCATCAATGCTTTTCCCATAAGGGCTTCTACCTTTGCTTTTTTCNGCTTCAATCGTTCCTGAAATCGTCAACATTTGCAAATTCAATCCTTGGGACTTGCCTGGTTAGTATTTAATAGTCATCATCTAGTTTTCATGCACTTAACAAGAGAAATAAGAAAATCCATAGAATTCTTGTCGCTGCTTATACTCAAATATCATCTATAATGATGCTAAAAGCTAGCTACCTCACTTTTATCGCCCTAGGTGTTGTGAATGCACCTTAACTCACACACTCATTTAATGTTTAATTTTAATGTTCATATAGGGGACTGGGAGCAAGATAGGTACTTTTTCAGCAAGAAGGAAGCCAAGTATGGGAATGCACAAAGATCAAACAGAGTAAGCGACAATGGATATTGGAAAGCAACTGGCTTCGACAAACAGATCACTAGGTGTTGTAATAACAATCCAAACTCAAGAAGAAGAGAGATCATTACGGGCATGAAGAAAACACTTGTTTTCTACAAAGGCAAGCCTATGCATGGGGAGGCGACCACACGAACCAATTGGATCATGCATGAATATCGCCTCGTTCATTCATCTTGCACACCAAAAACCAACTCCAATGATAAGGTAACATACGTAATACTCGCTAATCATAGGATAACCATTATAGTTTCGTGTTTAAGATAAAACAAACAAAAACTCGTGTTCTAATAGTTTTCTTTGTGATTTTATGGTTCTTTTTGGCAGGGATCTTGGATTCAAATGGGAAATTGGGTTTTATGTCACGTATTTTTGAACAAAAGAAGTAGAAAAGTAGGTAATGAAGATGTGAAGCCAATATCAAGTGGTTTAACTCCACAGAAAGGGCTTCTACATCATGGTTTAACGATAAGAAATGATGGGATGCATGTCATCCATGACGTATCATCATCATCGTCGTTATCATCATCATCATCATCGTCATCATCATGTGGTTCAAGTGTTGTGACTCATGAGGTTTCCTCGAGTAGAAAATCATTAGATTATGAAGATATTAAGAGTAATGCATTAATGTAGGTTTTTATTTTACTTGTAACATTTAAGGTTCTTTTCCTTTAGTATTTGAAGATGATATTCTCTTCGCGATCAAAATTTTTAATAATTTTAGTTTGGAATTTCATAAGTATTAATCAATTGTTTTTGTCATTGAAATATAAGTTCTACCCTTTTCTCTTTCGATACTTGTAACTAAATAGATTAATAGTATAACATTATTAGAATATCTGCCAACACCAACAATTTTCTTACCAACGGTTACTTATTTGTTGGCAAAATATGTATTTACCAACGATATCGTCAACGAAAATATGCAAACTCAAATTCTTGTTTTACCAACGGAAAAAACGTTGGCACGTGGTACTTTGGAGGAAAAAATGTCACTACTTTTATACCATTGATTATGAAGTTCGTTGGTAAAATACTCAATTACCAACAAACCAATTTTGTGTGCATCAAGATGACTTACTCTAATTTCGTTATGACAAAAGTTCAATGCAGAACAATAATTATCTAAAGATCAAATCAAGAGATCTCAACCATACATCTATTTTAAATTTAAAGGTCTAGATTAATCCTCATTTTAATATAACTAATTATTAAAGGGCACTTTTGTAATATCATTCAAAAACTAAACACTACTCCGTATCAGTTAAAAAGCGTCGGTCATTATTTTCTCATTTATTTCAATTCTTCATTTTATCATCACTTCGTCCACTCCCAAACGAAAAATCAACATCGTAAAACTGAAAAATTGAACTCTAATAATAACACTACTTCATTTTATTCTATAAAACACGTGTCTTATCACTACTTTCAGTTTTAATTTTAGTTTCATTATTATATTTATTAACAGATGATGATGATGAGTTGTTATTATTAAATATAATATCATAATCAAAATTTGATATAGAAGGTGGTGATAAATTATTATTATTATGATGATGATGAAACGACGTGGTTGAAGAAGGTGATTTTGATTTCATCGGAATTGATTGTGAATCAGAGTTTGCAACATCTCCGCCGTAGATTTCTGGCGACTGTTGAGATTATTCCGGCAGAGGAGCAAGGAAGGAAGCGCCATCATTTTCCGTCGTGATCCACGTCTCGGCATTAGATGTAACGGTGGTGCCGTTGGATGTAACGATTCAGGTTGTTGTGAATTGACGGTGCCGTTAGAAATAAAGGGGGTGACTCTTTTGATGTGTGCTTAAAAAATGATTGTGATACTGGACACTCAGAATTAAAAAATGTGTAACATTATAATGTTTGGCCGAAAATAGTCTCTGAACGTGCTTTAGTTTTTTTGTTTGAAATAACTTTTGATAGTTATGAGTTTTGATAGAATTCTGATTATTAAAGCATGTAATAACTTTTGATACTCTAAATGTGTAACTATTTAGTGCTTAGATTTAATAATTAATTTAAATTCCACTAAAGAATCATATGTGATTTTGTGCAAACCATATGTGATATACCGTAAATCACATGTGATTTTATCTCAAATCAGATATGATTTATCGCAAACTACATGTGATTTTTCCTCAAATTATTTTTTTAAGTGAATCACATGTGATTTACACTAGAATCAGATGTGATTTACACACGAATTAAAAATAAAATCACATGTGATTTAATAAAAAAAAATATTTTATTATTAACATTTACTTTAGTAATTTTTTTTAACTAGACTTCTTGTAGTTAGTTTTATGTATTTAGCTTGTTTTGGATCACATGAAGGTGAACACATGTGTACTTTGAGATGTTCGGATTCTGAATGAATGCACTCTTTTGTTGTTCAATTTAAATTTTGTGTTTTCTTTATTTCATTTTTTTATTAGTTTTGACCAAACCAGAATGTGAAAAACAAAAAACAAAAGTTATGACGTTAATATTTGTTTGTATAATGTCTACGATGATTAAATCACATTAGATTTACACACGAATCACATGTGATTTACACACGCATCACATGTGATTTACACATGAATCACAACAAAAAAAAACCGAATAACATGTGACTTACTACTTTCTAGATTAAAATAGAATCACATGTGATTTACACCCGAATCACATGTGATTTTAGCCGGCTCGCAATGCCGAGTCGGAAAACAAGACTAAAAAAAACATGTGATTTTTACAAATCATGTGTGATTTTTACAAATCACGTGTGATTTTTCTGAACGAAAATTTTGAAAAAAAAAAATCGTCGAAAGTATATACTAGTGCCTATCTATAGAAAGATAATTTAATTCTCATCGCGACGGTATATTTTTCGTAGCTTGAAGATTTACCGTTTGCAAGATATGTCATTTTTTTAAAAAAGGTGGAAATTGGTTTTTACATAATTACATTTATGCCCTTCCTTTGTTATTTATTGATTTAATCTCTACCATTGGATGAAAGAAGGATTGATGGTCTAGATTTTGTGATTTGTTGTTTAGATATTAGTGGTTTGTCATAGATCTCACCTCATTTGGTTATTGATTATGTTAATAAGCTCCAACGATCAAGTTAGTATCCTAAATATTTGACATCATCATGGCAAGACAAAATAATTATACACATCAATGACATTATCACCAACTTTAGGAATTAGGATGCAGATGTGTGGATCCCCTAAAAGCAACTTTGTTAATTGCTTATAATACTCTCTAAACTTAAATGCTTAAATGACAAGTTTTATTATTTTACTCTTTGTTTCAAAACAAATTTAATCACATGGTTGCTTATCAATACTAATCTCTACTACTTTTAAAATGTCAACTTTTTAAATGACAAGTTTTTAATATTGGTAACATTTTCTACAATTAAATTAAACTTATAAATTTTGCATCAGAGGGTGTTTAGTGGTTGGCTTGACACCGGATAAACCGAAAAATAAACCATGCTGAAACCGAATAAAACCGAACCAAACTTTTTAGTTGGTGTATGGTTCGGTTTGAAACCGAACCGAAGTATTTAATCAATAAACGAACCGAAAAATCCGAATATGCATATCTAAAAAAAAAAGAAAAAAAAATCAAATTATACATATAGTTTCTATTTTATCATTCTAACTAACAATCCTAAAATCTCACAATATCTTTAAAGCTAAGGGGGTGTTTGGTTTGAGGGTATGGGATTGAGAGAATCACTTTCATTCCCATCAATGTTGCAAAAATCGGCCTAGGCGGCCTTGTAATCGGCGATTAAAAGATACATGGCCTTCCACCTTGTTGATTTTTACAAGGTAATCGGTCCTGTAATCGGCAATTACAAGGTTATCGGCCTTGTAATCGGCTATTACACATTACAGGGTGGTCAACCGCCTCACTACCGACTCACGATTTTTGCAACATTGATTCCCATTATAAATGTTTGGTTTGTAGGTTTTGTTTTGAAATTAGGAATCAAACCATAAATATAGTCATTTGCTAAACCTACTAAGTAAGTTGGGTTTCCAAACCCATTCCCATTTCAATACTCATAGTCATACCCTAATAAAAAACAACATCCTAAAATCAAGCATTGTAATGCATATTCTTGAGAGCGAATTAACCTACTTGATCCCTAAAATTTCGTATCATGTACTCCTCCCATTTTCTGCTTTGCGGTATTATCTGCTACTGGCCTACTGCCAATAATTTACTTCGTTAAGTTGTGAAACTTTTTAGTTTCTTAAACTTTTTGTTGATTTACTTGATCACTTTATGAAAACTTATAATTTGTCAATCTTATTTGAATTATATAGTAGGTCTTTATTTATGACTTATAGATTATATTATAAAGTTTACTTGAATTTTGTTTTCTTTGTTTTAACCGAAACCAAACCGAATTCTAATCTAGTTTATGATTAGGTTTTATCCGTTCTATAATTTGTTTGGTTTGGTTTTGGTTATAATTTTAAAATTTTCCAAACCGACGAACCCGAACCATATAACCCACAAACCCGAAAACCGAGCCGATGAACACCCTTACATTCAAGGGTAAAACCTGAATTACGATTTAATAAGTATAATTATCAGGGCCGTCCCATGAATTTATGAAATTTTTTAGGGCCCTGGACGAAATTAAATAATGAGGCTTTTCGATAAGGAATGCTATATATAAAGTGTCACTATTTATAAGATATAATGCAATTAGTTAGATAAACGTTCTAACATATTACTCATTTAAGATACTTTCTCATCTAAATACTTTTTTCTTTGTGAAAAATATGCGTACACATGTATATAATTATTAATGGGACAAATTTTGAGGCCCTTAAAAATTTTGGGGCCCTGTGCGGTCGCTCACCTTGCACACCCTCAAAGCCGGCCCTGATAATTATTTGTTGCTATTCATTATTGCTTTGCGCGAATAATCGTCTACTAAATAGTAATGAACAAAAGGATGATGATGCCAAGTTTCGAAGTTGAAAATTTATTGCAAGTTTAACTAATTTTGTATTTGAGAAACTTGCATGTCCTTTGAACTTTGTTTAGCGATGAGAAAATTAATATACGAGCTTAATGGCTTTCAACAAAAAAAAAATCAATTTGGTCTCCATTATTTTAGCTCATTTACTTTTATGCCGACAAACATGATTTGCATATATAGAATATATCATAATGAAAGTATTGTTTTAGTTGAGGTGACTAATTAAAGCATAGAAACAATAACTTTATGAACACAAACTAAAACTTTGACTAATTTATATAGGTTGTGTAGACATTTATATATCGTAGAAGTTACAGTAAAAAATAGTTATTTTCTCACGTTCCCCATACACAAGAGTTTAAATCTTTAGATATATTTACATGAGAAAGTTTGTGCATCTTTTTTTTTTAACAAAGTTTTGTGCATCTTAGAACTTTTTTTTTAATAAGCTAAGATGAGAATATGAATATCATAGTTGACATAGACACGAGCATATGTTGATTTAATGAAAACTTTAGGAAACAAGAAGCAAGGCATATAGAACTTTTACCAACCATGCAATTTCACTTTGCTACTTTTCTATATGAATATATGCACCTTCTCAAATGCAATCACATATTTTTAACACCATAATTCTTTTTTATATGTATATAAATGTTTGAACCTTAAAAGATTTAACATTCTAGCTTGTGTCATCTAGTTCGGTGTTGCATGATCAAAACCCTTAATATGTTATATCTTTTATGGCTAATTGGTTCGTTTTATGTTTTAACCAACAATTTTAATAAATTTAGTTTGAATTTTTTTCTGAAACCAGCCAATATAGAAGGGCATCCATTAAGCTAGCCAAATAGACCATGCCTAGTTTAGCGCGCCACCTGTATGCAACGGTTCAAAACCGGATTGAACTAAAACTGAAGTTGGAAATATACAAATCGAAAACCAGGCTGTGCAGTACATGTTTTAGCTAAACTCATATATTTCTCATAATGACTTACTTCTCCCAGACAATATAAATACCAATAATACAAGATAAGTCAGCTAAATCCAACATAAGCGAACATTGCGCCCTAATCAAATAACAGTTGCCGTTTCAGCAAATGAGAGTTTTCGGAAAACCACTACTAAATATTAACTGAACCTAAACTTTTGAACACCTACCAGGCTTGCTAAGTAATTGTTGGAATGCAGTGGCGGATCTAGGATTTCGAAGATGGGTATGCACTATTTAGCAAATTTATTTATTTATTTTTTATTATTTTTTATTTTTTTATTATTATTATTATTATTTTTTTTACTGAGATTGATGTTTCGGTTCGGGTTTTTATTCTGGTTTTCTTTTTGGGGTCATTTTTCGTATCCTAAAAGTCATGTATAAGAATATATATTAGTACTATATAATTTGCTGAGTTAGCTAGTCGACCAAAAGTCCGACACCTATATAAAAGGAAAACCATAGATTTTGTAAAAGCAAATCACTATAGATTAACATCACGTTTTATGACATATACATGAAGAAATATTGGAAACAAACTAGAATATATATAGAATCAAAACCAGTGTTTAAGGCTCTAATAATGTAGATTTATAGATCTTTTTAATCAAAAATTTTAGACATTGTTCAAATAACCGCTGTAGTAAATGAGAGTTTTCGGTAAAACCGTTGAACCGCTAACAAATAGTTTTTTTTTTTTTTTTTTTTTTTTTTTTTTTTTTTTTTTTTTTTTTTTTTTTTTTTTTTTTTTTTTTTTTTTGAACAAAATCAAATAGTAACTGGATTTAAACTTTTGAAGTGCTGATTATCGTAAACTGGACTTAAACTTTTGACTAGTGATTTATGCATTACTTTGGCCGCTGGAAAAAAAAAATAAATAAATAAAACATTCGTAACTGTCTGTCTATGATTGGACTTTTAGTTCAACTGAAATTACTCGTAGATTAAGAAACATGGTCAAAATAGGAAACAAATTCTATAAGGTGTAACATGCAATAAACATATTTAACAAGGATCAAAACTTAAACATACCAAAAGTAGCCGCCATTAACATGCTTATAAATAGATCAAATATTGAATAGAATTAGAAGTCGATTATTAGAGTAACGTTTCCTTGCTCATCAAGTAAATAGATCAAGTCGTCATAAAATCCTCATGATCATCACGTAAGAAGGAACACAAATCGTGCATTGTGTTGGACACGATTGTTATGGCGATGACTGCGAAGGAGCATGTGGCTGAGATACGGAGGACGAAGTTCTCGATAGGAGGAGAACCGAACCCGTTAACCGAGGACCTTCATCATGCTGTTAAAAATTTGTCTGCTGAGCTTTATGCTAAGGACGTGCACTTCCTAATGGAATTAATCCAGGTTAATAGTTTTTCTTATGCAAACTATATTTAGGCACTTGTCTTGTGCATAGCGGTAAAGGTGGCAATCTGGATCTCTCCATAATAATGGGTCAATTTGGGTTATGTTTTTCTTTTTTAACAGGTCTAACATGTAAAACAAAAAAATGGATCAAAGAGGTCGAAAGTCGTTTATAGTGTATCTTGAATAGTTGAATGCACAGTTGCATACAACTTTCTAACTTATATTTGAAAACAACCAGACTCGAATAAAAAATTGCTCATTTTGACCCGTTACCCAACCCACCTGACTTGCCTATATTTGCCACCTCTACTTGTGAGTTGTAGTGATCAAGATATGAAACTTAACTTTTTGCTATATCAAAGTCCCAGCGTAATGAACATGAATCTCTACTAAGTAGAATTGTTACATGAACCTTCGTGTGTAAACTTATAAGTTTCAGATCCACAGTATGCTTGGTGGGTAGTGACCTTTTTATTTTTTCAGTTATGAATTTACGGTCAAGTACTTTTTATATGGTTATCTTTGCCCAACCATTTCAGTGGAGCTAGAATGTGTTCCCTACATCTGCATTAGATAAATTTTAGACCTCTTAGTAAGAGGTCAACGAGCTTGACCCCAAAAAGTATTGAGCAACTTGTGAAGTGGTAGTGCACTCTTCTTGAATGAACCAAACATTTTCTCGTGCTCCTATCGTGTGTTTACGTAACTGTTTTTGTGTGTGTGTTTGTGTGTGCGCGCGCATGTGTTGTATTCAGAAGGACGCGCCTCTGTGCTTTTGTTGATTGTTACCCGTTTATTACTTTGATTCATAATTCCTGTCCTTTTAATCGTGCATGTGACATTTGTGTTTACTTCTTTCATATTTCAAGGACTAAGTTGGTTTGATATATCAAACCCGACTTATTTTAGCAGTTGACAATGGAGGTTAGCTCATTTTTACATGACCAGGAGGGTATGCAATGTCTGTTACTACTTTCTTTGATAAATAATGTGTGCTGCGTTTTATGCTAAATTTGTGTTATGTTTTTGAGAGATGTTTAAGAATATATGATTTTCTAACAATTATTCATTTGAATTGTTGTTTGACAGAACGCGGAGGATAATGAGTATCCGGAAGGAGTCGATCCATCACTGGAGTTTGTGATTACGTCAAAAGACATAACAAACACAGGAGCTCCGGCCACATTGTTAGTTTTCAACAATGAGAAAGGGTTTTCTAGTAAGAATATCGATTCTGTTTGTAGTGTGGGACGCTCGACCAAGAAGGGTCTTCGTAAGCATGGTTATATAGGAGAAAAAGGTATACGGAGTAACATTTATAGATTTATTTACTTTTTATTTATTTTTTTTTTTTTTGGGGGTATGGGGGGTGGTTCTAGAGAAACTAAAAAATCACATTACATAACACTTATCATACATTGTGTACTTGTTATCAGGTATCGGATTCAAGAGTGTATTTCTGATAACATCTCAGCCTTACATATTCAGTAATGGTTATCAGATAAAGTTTAATGAAAAACCTTGCCAGCATTGTAATGTTGGATATATTGTTCCTGAATGGGTCGAGGATGATTCTATTCTATCTTCCATTCAAAAGGAATATGGTTCTTCTTCTGCCCTGCCAAACACGATTCTAGTGTTGCCATTAAGAGGTGACAAGGTTCAACAAGTGAAGACTCAGCTTTCAAGTGTCCATCCTGAAGTTCTATTATTTCTTTCAAAGATAAAGCGGCTTTCAGTTAGGGGTGGAAATGAGAATCCTAGTGACACATTGAGTGCAGTATCCATATCCAGTGAGAAAAACTTTGTTACTTCAAAGAGCATGAATGCCGATTCCTATCTGATTTATCTAAAGACCGGTGATAATATTGCAAATGAAAGTGGCTACCACATGTGGAAACAAAGATTTCCGGTGAAGCAGGAAAATAAAGTTGACGTTAGAAGGGAAGTAGAGGAGTGGGTTGTCACACTGGCTTTTCCAATCGAGAAAAGACTTCAAGGAAGCTTAAGGTGTCCTGGTATTTATGCATTTTTACCAACCGACACAGTCACAAACTTTCCGTTCATAATCCAAGCAGATTTTCTCTTGGCCTCATCAAGGGAAAATATCCTTTGGGACAACAAATGGAACCAGGGGATTCTTGACTGCGTCCCTGATGCCTTTAAATGCATTTACCACATTGGTAAAGTCCATAGTAAATGCTCCTGTTTCTAGTCTCCCACAAATGTTCAGGTTTTTACCTATCATGAACCCATCTCATCCGAAACTGAAACATGTCCAGGATTCAATTAAAGCAAAACTGATGGATGAGAACATTGTTCCATGCGAGTCGTTTACCGGTCAGAGGTTGTTCCGCAAACCCCGTGAGGTTTATAGGTGTTAGACGATATGTATTAGGATTAGGCCCGTATGTATTAGGCCCATATGTATTGTACTCTATATATATTGTCTTATGTATTCTGAACTCGATGATTCAATATACGGTTTTACATAATCTCACATATGGAAACGTGTACCTCGACCTGAGGGTGTCAATGTTGTTAACTGTATGTGGTTGTTTCGTCATAAGTATTTGGCTGATGGCACTCTTAGTCGGTACAAGGCACGTCTTGTTGCCAACGGTAGCACGCAGATTGAGGGAGTTGATGTTGATGAGACGTTTAGTCCGGTTGTTAAACCAGGTACCATTCGGACTGTTCTTAGCTTAGCTATTTCTCGACATTGGCCTGTTCATCAGCTTGATGTCAAGAATGCGTTTTTACATGGAGATTTAGCCGAAACTGTTTATATGCATCAACCTCCCGGTTTTCGGGATCCAGAGCATCCGGATTATGTTTGTTTATTACAGCGGTCGCTTTATGGTCTTAAGCAGGCACCTCGGGCATGGTTTCAGCGGTTTGCTACTTACATTACTACTGTTGGGTTTACTCCGAGTCGGTGTGGTGATGATACTGCTTTTCTGTTACTTTATGTGGATGATATTGTGCTCACTGCTTCCTCTGATAGTTTATTACATCAGCTTATTGCTTCCTTGCATAAGGAGTTCTCTATGACTGATTTGGGTGCTCTTAACTATTTTTTGGGTGTGTCGGTTACGCGTGACTCTTCTGGGATGTTTTTGTCACAGCGTAAGTATGCTATGGAGATTTTGGAGCATGCACATATGGTTGGTTGTAATCCTTCTCGGACTCCTGTTGACACTGAGTCTAAATTGGGTGATGATGGTGATCCGGTTTCTGATCCTAAGTTATATCGAAGTCTTGCAGGTTCTCTTCAGTATCTTACTTTCACTAGACCAGATATTACATATGCTGTGCAACAGGTTTGTCTATATATGCATGATCCTCGTGTGCCTCATTTTAATGCTCTCAAGCGGATTTTACGGTATGTTCAGGGGACTCTGGCTTATGGTTTACAGTTATTTTCTTCTACTACTGAGTCCTTGGTTGCTTATTCGGATGCTGATTGGGCTGGTTGCCCTACTACTCGCCGGTCTACATCAGGTTATTGTGTTTTTCTTGGCAACAACTTACTATCCTGGTCCTCTAAGCGTCAACCAACGCTTTCTCGTTCCAGTGCTGAAGCTGAGTATCGTGGTGTTGCCAATGCTGTTGCTGAGACATGTTGGCTGCGGAATCTGCTTCGTGAGCTTCATACACCGTTGTCCTCTGCTACTATTGTTTATTGTGATAATGTGAGTGCAGTATACTTGTCCTCTAATCCTGTTCAGCATCAAAGAACTAAGCACATTGAGATTGATATTCATTTTGTTCGCGATTTGGTTGCTAATGGTCAAGTTCGGGTTCTACATGTTCCTTCTCGGTTTTAGTATGCTGATATCTTTACCAAAGGGTTGCCTTCTGCCTTGTTTGCTGAGTTTCGTGACAGCTTGAGTGTTCGGTCTCCTCCCGCTCAAACTGCGGGGGAGTGTTAGACGATATGTATTAGGATTAGGCCCGTATGTATTAGGCCCATATGTATTGTACTCTATATATATTGTCTTATGTATTCTGAACTCGATGATTCAATATACGGTTTTACATAATCTCACAATAGGCTGCCTTCTTCATTTAGGAGCATACTGAATGCTGCAAAGAGCCAGCATGTGAGTTTCAGAACTACTCTTTTCTCTCAAGGAGCTTTTTTGCTCACTTCTCCATTAGATGGATTAGAGTACTATTCCATTCATGTTTTTTTTTTAAATCAGAGATCTTCTTGATCCTAGATGGTATGTACAATGCATTGCCGGTTCCGATATTGTAATGGGTGTCTCAGAGGATGTCTATTTACAGCTTCTGGAATTCATATCAGAGTACTTTTCAGACAATCGAGATTTTAAGAGTATACCACTCATAAAGTACACCGATTTGGATGGAAATGTCGGATTATTTAAAGTAAATGATGTTTCAGTTGCATCTAGCTCAAGAAAGCTGCTTTCAGGGAGGGGTGATTATGTATCATGGTTGACTCAATGGAATGCAGAATTCACTAGTTCAGTGCGTCAGTTTTTTCTGAGTGAAGTCATACAAAAGGAATGTAAGAAGAATAATAGGCTAACGAAGTGGCTTATGGATGAGGTGAAGGTTAAATTCGTAACTGTTTATGAATACGCTGCTCATCTAATTCCGTCAATCAACAGGGACAGTAAGCTCGCTGTTACTTATGCCCATTTCCTTTGGAACTCTTTAAAAGAGAAAAAGTTGGAAGAATACATTGTTCGTTATCTGTGTAGTAAAATGCCAATTGTTGATAACTACGGGCTAGTTACTGTAACAAGAACATATGAGGTTCTTCTTGTACCAGCAAATGGGTAGAGTTGATTGGTCCGAATCCTTGGAGGCAACATGGCTATGTTGAGCTGGCAAATGACTATACTCGTTGTGTAAGCTATTTTGGTAAGGTTATATCACAAAAAGAGCTTATTGATTTTGTTCAAAATTCTGTGAAAGCTTATGATATCCCTTATTTATCTCCACCTAATGCTGCTGTTCCTACAATGTCATCCCCTTTAACTAAAGCGAATACGTTTTTGCTTCTAAACTGGCTTAAGTACTTAAGGACAACTGGGACTTGTTTGCCAGAACTCTTTTTGTCATCGATTAAAAACGGAAGCTGGTTAAAGATCTATTTGAATGGTTGTTCTGGGTACAAACCACCTTCGGAGTCCTTCGTGCTTGAATCATCACTGGTGTCTTATCTTCAGAGTGAATCGGTGCTTGTTGACATCCCATTGGTAGATGAGAAATTTTATGGTGAGGAGATAAAGAATTACAAAGACGAGTTAAAAACAATTGGTGTTAGGTTTGAGATTAAAGAGGCTTGTGAGCTTACTGGGAAGCGTCTCATATCTCTTGCAGCTTCTTCAGAGATTACAAAAGATAGTGCTATTGCAATACTGAAATTTATCAAGTATTTGGGAGAGAATAAGATTTCTAGTGAGGACTTTATCAGAAGTAAATCGACCAAGTATACTAAGAAGTTCATTGTATTGTTCCATGACAGGTCTAGAATCAACCATTTTGTAATTGTTAAAATTACTTACAAGGAACTTCTTACTTGATGCATCCTCAGCCATGTACTTGGCTTCCAAGGAATCCCATAGTTCTTTAGAAGATTCAACATTCTGATAAATATCAAAGTGTGAATCAGACATACCATTGAGGATTAAACCTCTGCAAACATAGTCATCATTCTCCCACTTGCTTCTTGCTCTCATCTGTTCCATGGTAGCATTATCCCCATGATCTTCAGGAATATCAGAAGTGAGAACAGACACTACATTCATGCTTGTCAGCAGGAACTGCATCTTCTTCTGCCATCTTCTAAAATCAACACCTTCAAACTTTTCCAGCTTGGAAAAGTTAGCAGCCATATGTCTCATGACAGCAGCCATTGATTAGGGTCGAATAGTTTCTATTGATTTTTGGTTGTTTAGTGTTTCTGTGTTCCAGATTAGGGTTAAGATAATCAATGAGTACCGGATATTCACTTGAAATCGTGGTATCACTTTCCAATAGAAACTATTCGACCCTATGCCTGGGTTACACGAATATCTCTATGGGATAAGACCAAGTGATGTTTTTGTTTTAGGCACAAATCAAGAACAGAAGCGTATTCAAGTGTTTAGGGTTTTTATTGATCGTCCTTCATGCAGAATGTTATGATCTCTATTTATAATAGAGAATACTCAAACCTTAGCCCATGGAATTATGTATAATTAACGGCCCATTAATTATATCATAATACTTTTCATAATAGTATGAATCAGTGGTTATCAGTGGAAACAATAAACCATCAGCAGGAATAAGCTTATCCGCAGGAACAAGCCATCAGCAGATAACAAGCTTATACTAGCAGTGGTAATGTTAACACTAGCAGCAGAGTCAGCAGCAGAGTCTAGCAGCAGAGTCTAGCAGCAGAGTCTAGCAGCAGCAGAGTCTACTAGCATAACCACAATTGAGTCAGGGTGTTCATGGACCAAATGGGTGTACACTCCGTACCTCCAAACCCATTACCAGGTGTGAACTCATCCCTCAAGTGCACTAAATTTTCCAACAGCAATCTGGATCTCTGCATAATAATGGGTCAATTTGGGTTATGTTTTTCTTTTTTAACAGGTCTAACATGTAAAACAAAAAAATGGATCAAAGAGGTCGAAAGTCGTTTATAGTGTATCTTGAATAGTTGAATGCACAGTTGCATACAACTTTCTAACTTATATTTGAAAACAACCAGACTCGAATAAAAAATTGCTCATTTTGACCCGTTACCCAACCCACCTGACTTGCCTATATTTGCCACCTCTACTTGTGAGTTGTAGTGATCAAGATATGAAACTTAACAGTTAGCTATATCAAAGTCCCAGCGTGATGAGCATGCATCTCTACTAAATAGAATTGTTACATGAACCTTCGTGTGTAAACTTATAAGTTTCAGATCCACAGAATGCTGTGGGCAGTGACCTTTTAATTGTTTCAGTTATGAATTTATGGTCAAGTACTTTTTATATGGTTATCTTTGCCCAACCATTTCAGTGGACCTAGAGCAATGCGTCCCCTACATCGGCATTAGATAAATTTTAGACCTCTTAGTAAGAGGTCAACGAGCTTGACCCCAAAAAGTATTCAGCAACTTGTGAAGCGGTAGTGCACTCTTCTTGAATGAACCAAACATTTTCTCGTGTTCCTATCGTGTGTTTACGTAACTGTTTTTGTGTGTGTGCGCGCACGTGTTGTATTCAGAAGGACGCGCCTCTGCGCTTTTGTTGATTGTTACCCGTTTATTACTTTGATTCATAATTCCTGTCCTTTTAATCGTGCATGTGACATTTGTGTTTACTTCTTTCATATTTCACGGACTAAGTTGGTTTGATATATCAAACCCGACTCATTTTAGCCGTTGACAATGGAGGTTAGCTCATTTTTACATGACCAGGAGGGTATGCAATGTCTGTTACTACTTTCTTTGATAAATAATGTGTCTGCTGAGCTTTATGCTGAATTTGTGTTATGTTTTTGAGAGATGTTTATGAATATATGATTTTCTAACAATTATTCATTTGAATCGTTGTTTGACAGAACGCGGAGGATAATGAGTATCCGGAAGGAGTCGATCCATCACTGGAGTTTGTGATTACGTCAAAAGACATAACAAACACAGGAGCTCCGGCCGCATTGTTAGTTTTCAACAATGAGAAAGGGTTTTCTAGTAAGAATATCGATTCTGTTTGTAGTGTGGGACGCTCGACCAAGAAGGGTCTTCGTAAGCATGGTTATATAGGAGAAAAAGGTATACGGAGTAACATTTATAGATTTATTTACTTTTTATTTATTTTTTTTTTTTTTGGGGGTATGGGGGGTGGTTCTAGAGAAACTAAAAAATCACATTACATAACACTTATCATACATTGTGTACTTGTTATCAGGTATCGGATTCAAGAGTGTATTTCTGATAACATCTCAGCCTTACATATTTAGTAATGGTTATCAGATAAAGTTTAATGAAAAACCTTGCCAGCATTGTAATGTTGGATATATTGTTCCTGAATGGGTCGAGGATGATTCTATTCTATCTTCCATTCAAAAGGAATATGGATCTTCTTCTGCCCTGCCAAACACGATTCTAGTGTTGCCATTAAGGCGTGACAAGGTTCAACAAGTGAAGACTCAGCTTTCAAGTATACATCCTGAAGTTCTATTATTTCTTTCAAAGATAAAGCGGATTGTAGTCAGGAGCGGAAATGAGAATCCCAATCTCAACAAAATAAGCGCGGTATCTATATCCAGTGAGAAAAACTTTAAAACTCTACAGAGCATAAATGCCGATTACTACCTGATTCATCTAAAGACTGGTGATGATATTGCAAATAAAAGTGTCTACCGCATGTGGAAACAAAGATTTCCCGTGAAGCAGGAAAATAAAGTTGATGTTAGAAGGGAAGTAGAGGAGTGGGTTGTCACACTGGCTTTCCCAATCAAGAAAAGACTTCAAGGAAGCTCAAGGTGTCCTGGTATTTATGCATTTTTACCAACCGACACAGTCACAAACTTTCCGTTCATAATCCAAGCAGATTTTCTCTTGGCGTCATCAAGGGAAAATATCCTTTGGGACAACAAATGGAACCAGGGGATTCTTGACTGCGTCCCTGATGCCTTTTTAAATGCATTTACCACGTTCGTAAAGTCCTTAGTAAATGCTCCTGTTTCTAGACTCCTACAAATGTTCCGGTTTTTACCTATCATGAACCCATCTCATCCGAAACTGCAACATATCCAGAATTCAATTAAAGCAAAACTGATGAATGAGAACATTGTTCCATGCGAGTCGTTTACCTTTCAGAGGTTGTTCCGCAAACCCCATGAGGTTTATAGGCTGCTTCCTTCATTTAGGAGCATATTGAATGCTGCGAAGAGCCAGCACGTGAGTTTCAGAATTACTCTTTTCTCTCAAGGAGCTTTTTTGCTCACTGCTCCATTAGATGGAATAGAGTATCATTCCATTCATATGTTTTTTAAAATCAGAGATCTTGATCCTAGATTGTATGTACAATGCATTGGCGGTTCCGATATTGTAATGGGTGTCTCAGAGGATGTCTATTTACAGCTTCTGGTATTCATATCACACTACTTTTCAAACAATACCGGTTTTAAGAGTATACCACTCATAAAGTACACCGGTTTGGATGGAAATGTCGAATTATTTAAAGTAAATGATGTTTCAGTTGCATCTAGCTCAAGAAAGCTTCTTTCGGGGACGGGTGATAGTATATCATGGTTGAATCAATGGAATGCAGAATTCTCTAGTTCAGTATGTCCGTTTTTTCTGAGTCAATTCATACAAATGGAATGTAAGAAGTATCCTAGGCTAAAGAGGTGGCTTATGGATGAGGTGAAGGTTAAATTCGTAAGTGTTTATGAATACGCTAATCATCTAATTCCTTCACTCAACAGTGACAGTAAGCTCGCTGTTACTTATGCCCATTTCCTTTGCAACTCTTTAATGAAGAAACACTTGTCAGAAATAAATGTTCGTGATCTGTGTAGTAAAATGCCAATTGTTGATAACTACGGGCTAGTAACTGTAAGAAGAACAAATGAGGTTCTTCTTGTACCAGCTAATGGCAGCAAATGGGTAGAGTTGATTGGTCCGAATCCTTGGAGGCAACATAGCTATGTTGAGCTGACAAATGACTATACTCGTAGTGTAAGCTATTTCGGTAAGGTTACATCACATGAAGAGCTTATTTCTTTTGTTCAAGATTATGTGAAAGCTTCTGATATCCCTTATTTATCTCCGCCTAATGCTGCTGTTCCTACTATGTCATTCCCATTAACTAAATCAAGTACGTTTTTGCTTCTAAACTGGCTTAAGAATTTAAGGACAACCGGGACTTGTTTGCCAGAACTCTTTTTGTCATCGATTAAAAATGGAAGCTGGTTAAAGATCAATTTGAATGGTTGTTCTGGGTACAAACCACCTTCAGAGTCCTTCGTGCTTGAATCATCACTGGTGTCTTATCTTCAGAATGAATCGGTGCTTGTAGACATCCCATTGGTAGATGAGAAATTTTATGGTGACGAGATAAAGAATTACAAAGACGAGTTCAAAACAATTGGTGTTAGGTTTGAGATTAAAGAGGCTTGTGAGCTTACTGGGAAGCGTCTCATATCTCTTGCAGCTTCTTCAGAGATTACAAAAGATAGTGCTATTGCAATACTGAAATTTATCAAGTATTTGGGAGAGAATAAGATTTCTAGTGAGGACTTTATCAGAAGTATCAAAGGAGGAAAATGGGTTAGAACGTCTCGGGGTTATATGACTCCAAGCGACTCTGTTTTGCTTACTGATGAATGGAATGTTGCTAAGCAAATAAGTGATGTTCCGTTTATAGATCATGATTATTCTGGGAACGAAATATATTCTTTCAAGAAAGAACTTGAACTGCTTGGCGTGGTAGTAAATTTTGATCACAACTGTTACAAGATTGTTTCTGACAATATAAAGTCCTCAGCTTTGTTGACTTGTTTGTCACCTGAGGCCCTTTTACTGATATTAAAGTGCATACAGATATTAGAATCATCCGATAAGTTGTTGCAAGAGGTTAAAAACACAAAATGCTTAAAAACAAACTTGGGGTACAATTGCCCGTCGGAATGCTTTTCGTGGAACCCCAAATCTGAGTGGCATTGCCTTCTAGGTGTCTTCGGGTCATTCCCAGTTCTTGATGGAAAGTTTTATGGAAACATAATAGTTTCAATGCCAACAGAATTAAAGAAACTCGGTGTTATGGTGGAATTTGAGGATACAATCAGAGAGTTTATTCAAACTTTCAAGCAGCAGGTTTCGTCATATTCAATCAGTAAACAAAATGTTTTTTCGTTTCTGAAGTGTTGTAGAGAGTTAAACAAGATGGAGGTCAAATTCCCTTCAGAACTCAAGGATTGCATACGGGAAGAGAAGTGGCTAAGAACAGAATTAGGTGACTACAGATCACCGAATGATTGCATTCTTTTCGGTGAAGATTGGTTACCCATTTCTTCAGTTTCGCTGCTTCCGTTCATCGATGACAGTGATACTTCTTACGGAAGTAGGATACATGAATACAGATTGGAGTTAATGGAGTTAGGTGTGATTACCGATTTCAAAGATGGTGACAAGTTTATTGCTGATGGAATTTTCTTACCTCAGGATTGCAGTAGAGTTACTACTGCAAGTGTTTACTCACTGGTGCTTGATTTTGTCAAGATATTTAAAGAAAAGAAAGTAGAAATTCCTGCTAAATTTCTCGATAAACTGTCCGAGAAAAAGTGGTTAAAGACCAAATGCGGTTATAAAAGTCCGGATGAGTGCTTGCTGTTCTATTCTGAATGGGAACCTTTCTTGAACCGCAGTGATGGTCCGTTCATTGATGAGGAATATTACGGATCTAGTATTGGGTCCTACAAAGAGGAGCTCAACATTTTAGGAGTGATAACTGATATTAAAAACGGATGCTGGTTGCTTGGTAGTTGCCTCAACTTTCACTCTAATTTCGAAATTCTCGGTCGAATCTACAATTACTTGTGTGAATTTAAGTGGGAACTTTTTGATGATGATAACAGAAAGATCTGGATACCAAAAGGAACCAACAACGGAGAATGGGTGACACCTCAGGATTGTGTTGTTCATGATAAAGACAATCTGTTTGGTGAAATTTTTTACGTTTTGGACATATTCATGTATGAGAACAAAATTCTGAACTTTTTTGCAAACGTACTCGATGTGAAAGTTCAACCAAATGTTAACGATTACTGCATCTTATGGAAGATATGGGAAGATTCAGGACGTCAGATAACACATACTGAATGTTGTGCATTTTGGGAGTTTGCAGTTAACAATTGGAACACAAGATCAAAGGAAACTTTTGATAAGTACTTATCGAGAATCCCTGTTTTAGATCCTTATTCTGATAGAATTTTATTGATTAACAAGCGTGATGTTTTCATTGGTGACGATCTTTTTTTAATGGAGCTATTTCAAAGATTTTCTCGTCCCATATTCGTATGGTATCCTCAACCAAGTTTGAAATCTTTAACCCGCACCAAGCTAATGAATATCTACAGAAAACTCGGTGTCCGTACATTATCTGAATCTGTACGGAAAATCATGTCTGATGTTGATCATGTTAAACTGGAGCGAGTAAACCCAAAAGAAAAGATTATCAAAAAGGGTTTGTTTAAACTAATTCTCGGGTTTCTTGCGAAACCTAGTCTTGAACTTGACACAGAAAGGAGACATGAAGCTGTCAGCCGTATACTTAGAATTGAAGCTTTTGAGACATTAGAACCACTGTCAATTCGAAATAGTATATCTTTTTCTTCAGGAGATGTAATAAATGTTGAAGAAAAACGAATGATTCATTGGGATAAACTGAACAACAATTTCTTTATGCAGAAGTTGGATAGGTCTTCTGGTTATAAGAATATTATGGCATATGCTTCTCATTTTAGTGAAGAGATAGCAGACGGGGTGTTGTTGGAGAATGAAGAACACGTGCCCGAGCTTTCTGAACTGATCAGGGCGGGTTTTCTGGTAGAGTTTGATGAGGAAGCGGTTGATTTCCTCATGAAGACGAAGAAATTGGAAATCTTAGCGGAAGTATCAAGACTACATTTGTAATAGAGTTCGGGAACAATTTGAGAAGGTTTACCATCGACGCCCCAAGCGACTAAAAATGATTTAAGTAGTGATTAAGGTTGGAGATTGATTTTAGTTTGTTTTAAACTTTGGATTAGAAGAACGGCCTACCTACTTCTCATTTTGTAAGCTTATTATTGTGTTGATAATTGAATATGAATCCATTCCCGTTCTTAGCTATGTATTTTGGTTCATGTTCATTAATAACTCTCAGATATATCTTGGCCGGTCTGTATAGCCAAGATTTTCTAAAAATGGGACACAAATTTGGTAAATATATTTCGGTATACACATGAGCATAAGATTGAATACTCCGTGTCTCCGTATTAATTATAATAAGCCATGAAATATGATAGTTACCGATTTGAACCTGAGTTTGAAGACCTCTTTATGACTTTGGCAACCTGATGAAGGTAAAATCTGATTAAATCGTACTCCGTATATATATTTTCTTAATTCATTACATTAGAACACTGCATAACAAAATCACATTGAAGTCACATGAGAGTTGTCGCACAGGTCTACGACATCGTTAGAGTTGAGTAATGTGTCCTATCACGATAATCGATTAACCATACAATGTTATGTGATAAAAGACAAATTAACTAAAACGCAAACTTACATTCTGTAATTTAGCAAGTGGCATCGACAGTATAGAGTTTAAATACAAGTTGAATTCAGCAACATGGTTGCAGCATTTCATCGAAAAGTTGGTGTGGATCATCATTATTATCAAACCTCTCGGATTTAAGCAACAGAGTGCAAAATGAGAGTGAAGGTGGTTAAGAGCAGCAAAATTGGGTTAGTGAGCCAATTTGTGGAGGGAATTTTTTAATTTTTAGATTTTTATATGCTATTTTTTTCGTTCAAGTAGATTTTCATTATTTTAAGTACTTCATTAACCTTAATAAGTTAACTTATAAAGGAAAGTTATTAAAATATATGGTTTTGGACTTTTGCGCTCAATGCTCGAGTTGAATTGGAAGAGGAAAGAAAAGGAAATGAATAGTTTTTTGTGTTCTTGAGTTTTTTTTAAGGAGGAAAGGGAAGTGGAAAGGAAATAGGGAGGAAGTTTTGTTAAGTTCTCCCACTTTTGGGAGGAAAGAGAAGAGTATGTTGTATAAATACTAATATACCATTTTTAAAAAAATTTACATTAACAACTAAAGGGCATATATGTAATTTGACCAAGTTATTTTCCTTTTCCTCCCACTCAAGAACATGACTATAATTAATTTCTTTTTTTTTTCCCCTTTATCTCAAGAACATAGCAACTAACACTTACTTTTCTTTTCTCTTCCTTTTCCATTTCCTATTCTTTTCCATTTCCCTTTACTCAAAATTCGAGAACTGAGCATTGGTGTACCAATATCCATAACATCTAAGGGCCACCTTTGGTTTGTAGATGGGTTTAGGATTAGGATTTGGATTTAAATTTGAATTTGTGAGGAATGAAAATTAAGAGAGAGAAAATATATTTTATTTGATATAATACTCCCTCCGTCACAAATTATAAGTCCATTTTGACTTTGCACAAAGTTTAATAAATTCCCACTAACTAATTTATTCACCAATCAAATATCTTCTCTCTCCACTAAAGTGTCATTTGATTGGTTGAAATATGAAAATGGACAAGTATTTTGGGACAACCAAAAACAAAAAAATGGACTTATAAATTGGGACGGAGGGAGTAATTAAATTGCATTTAGATATAATATTTTAATAAAAAAAGAAAATGTTATGAGAGATGTATAGTGAGCCCCACGGGTTTTGTATAAAACCTACCTTGTTAAAGTGGAATGAAAAGTAATGGGCCTCACGGGTTTGAAAGGATTACTTAATCTACCAAACATCATTTATTAGGTATCATACCCAAATCCAAATCTGACACCCCCAACCAAACGGGCCCTAAGTTAATTACTATAATGCAAGATTGCTTGTGTATATTGTTGTTTATTATTGTGGCAATAATATATGTTCATCTTTTACTAAAAACGAGTAATTCAGACCCGTACGTTGCACACGGGTTCTATCTAATTGGTCATAGTGTAATGTGCAGTAATTTTTTTCGTTATTAGACTTTTTTAAGTATGGCCTTAGTTGATCGGTAAATTTTATATTTAAACATTTTATGACATATTAGTATTTATTTATAAAGTTTATATTTTGTATTTATTCTCAAGATTGTAACATTATATTTAAACTTTTTATGACACATTAGTAGTTATTTATAAAGTTTAGATTTTGTATTTATTCTCAAAATTGTAACATCTCTATATTTTGATATAAAACTAATATGTAATCTTCGGCACATATTTTCGTCATTATATATCTTAGTTGTGATTGTATCACACCTTTTCTAAGCATGACACACATTTAAAATAGTTTATTGACATGTAAGCTTCGGCACTTATTTTCATCATTATATATCTAAGTTGTGATGTTACCACAACTTTTGTTGGTCAATAAGTTCCTAAGTTGTGATGTTACCACAACTTTTGTTAGCATGGCATGAAAAATGTTGGTGCCTTTATTTCTGTCAGTTTTAATTGAGGTCGAGTCAAAAACTATGTTTGCCACTAATTTTCATCATAAATAACTTGGGCTGCCTCAGGACCCGTGCGAAAATGATTGAGTAAATTGTCGGGTTGTTAGTATGATGGTGAGGCCCAAATATACAACAATAGTTTATTGACATTAAAAGAGTATATGTGAAGAGACTTTTTTCAAGATGTTACATTGAAAAGAGTCTCTTCACATGTAATTTTTTAATATGTGTAAGTTACATAAATTATTTTAAATATGAAGCGATGACATTAATGTTGGAGACCTTTTATATTCATCCCCGTGTGATGCACACAGGTTTGGAATGCCTCAGGACCCATGCAATGCACACATGTTGGATCTAATTGTTTTTTTTCGTAATGTTCGGGACTAATTTTCGGTTCATGTTTGAAACTCTCATTTTTTGTGAAAGACGAACTTCCGTTGTTCAAATAAATGACATTATTAAAAGCGGACTATAAAACAAATTTCCTTTTTAACAAAACTATAAAAACATAAAACATTAAAGTAATTAGTATATTCAAGAGTATAAATTATAACTCGTATAATAAAAAATCAGATCCAATGACCCAAGTCCGAATCATAAACCCGCTCCAATCAATCAATAGACCCGACATTTAACTAAACACAATTTTCTTCTCCTTTATATACTTCTTCGATTTAGAAGATTCTCATTGTTAAGATGATAGTGTGAAGATATTTTTATTATATTTTTATTATATATTACGTACCATTTTCAATATGTAACATCGACATAATTTACATAGTCATATCAAATATCGAAGTCACGCAATATTCCAAGACGTTTAATTAAGAAAGTGACATTAACACACCGCAAGACAAAAAACTACATTAAGAGCAAAAATATTAAAATGCACCAACAAAGTATAGTAATAATTATTGACTAAAAATTGAATGCTCGTCACATTATTTTCAATAAACTTACTTGCTAACGAATTAAAGTATTAGCCCGTTTATCGGTATTACATGAAGTAAAATATTGCATGTTTAATTTCTAACGTACTATTAATATGAATGCTAAGTATTCATTCCACCGGTGTCCGTGACGTTGTTCTTGTTGTTCTTGTTGTTGTTGTTGTTGTTGTTGTTGTTGTTGTTGTTGTTGTTGTTGTTGTTGTCTTTGTCGTTGTTGTTCATTGGCCTTTTGCATGTTTTGTTCTTGATACAATTTTTGTGACTTCTCGATCTCTTTCTTTAATGCTTCTTGACGCGCTGCAAAAAACAATTAGATATAGTTGATCGTTAGTAACTTAAATACAGTTAATCAATATATTGCATTTTCGATCAAATTGAAAATGTTCGTGTATGTTTCACTTAATTGATAAGACAACGATGTGTAGGATCTCTTAAACCATTAGAGAAGATGATGTTACTACCAAACCTCCTAAGCACCATCTTTATGTCCTACATTGTTACACACACAAAACACACGTGAAATTTACATAAAACAATATAAATCAATATGCTAAATAAGTAAGACGATATGATGTTTACATTACCACCATAATGTTGAGAAAAGTGACACCGGACTGAAGCAAGCCCACAACTAAAATATGAAATAAAAGATGACACACGGATATAACGTGGAAAACCCCAACAGGGTAAAAACCACGGGCAAGGAAAGATATGTTTCACTACGTAAACTAGGATTTACACCTTTTCTCTAGTTACAAGGATAATACAAATTTATATCTCTTGTAACAAGGAAATACTAAACTCTCTATTATTACAAGTATTAGGAGAAAGAAATAGACCAAGACACTATGTGTTTCTTGGAATGGGATGAGCAAACTGATGTTGCATAAGCTCTATTTATAGTGGTAGCAAATGCATGAATTACAAACATAAGTAGGCCAAATTGAGTTGCAAGTTGCATCCACTTGCAAGATTATATTCCATTTTTTTGGATTCACTGTATCTTTATCCAACAATCTCCCACTTGAAGATTAGATTGAAACTCAATCGATCTTCACACCGTTATCCTTCCTTGCACTTTCATGTTGCTTACGTTTCCGCTAGGCCGCATGAGGATCGTGTTAGAACCAAGAATCATTATTCAGGAGGTCGGGGATGCTCGAAATAAAGAGTAAACATGGTATATTAGATTAAAGAATTGGGGAAGATGTGTGTGTTTTCTAGAGAGAGAAAGAAGGAAAACACACACACTTCTTATTACAAATGAACATCCACCTCTCCTAGTTGCAACTAGGAGAGTATATATACTACAAAACACATTAAACTTTGTCCTATTGACAGAACTAGTCCTTGTGCTTTGATCTAATGCAATTTCCAACATATAACATTATTTTCAAGGCTAACAATCTCTCCCCAAAGTAATGTTATATGGAAATTGCTTACAATGTTCCCTACAAGCACAATTAAGTAAAATACAATACAAAACATAAGTACAACAGCATTGAGAGTGGTCTTCAAGCACCATAGCTTCACTAATACATCTGAGTCTTCTCGGCTGCCATCACTTTGACTTGTAGTGGAACAATGTGAGCGAATCTAATTGGGGATTAATAATGACCATTACAATACACTCTCCCCTAATTAGTGCTCTCCCCCAAACTGACAACATCTCTGATGAATGCCCTAAATCTGAAGAAGTCTTTTGATAATTAAATGCAATCCGTCTTCAGTCTTCTAACACGCAGCGGACAATGTAGAATAGACTGTAGACTCGACCTTCTTCACGATTATCCATTTGGGGGTACAAAGTATCAACATCTTCATCTTCAACAAATGCATTCTAGCTATCTTACGAATCAGCCCATAACGTACACATGTAACCAACAAAGGTAGAAACGATGACACCAAAGTAACAAGTTGAACCACTGACCATCTCTGCGGATAGGTTGAACCACTGACCATCTCTGCGGATATCAACTCCGGAATAAATGATTAAGCCCGATCACGTGAACCTGTTGTACGTCCTTGATGTACACATTTCTCTCCCCTGATGATTGCGATCACATCGGAGGATCACGGCTACATTTGTAATAGAGTTCGGGAGCAATTTGAGAATGTCTACCATCGACGCCCCAAGCGACTAAAAATGATTTAAGTTTTGGAGATTTATTTTAGTTTGTTTTAAACTTTGGATTAGGAGAACGGCCTCCCTACTTCTCATTTTGTAAGCTTATTATTGTGTTGATAATTGAATATGAATCCAGTCCCATTCTTAGCTATGTATTTTGGTTCATGTTCATTAATAACTCTCGGTCATATCTTGGCCGGTCTGTATAGCCAAGATTTTCTAAAAATGGGATGCAAAATTGGTAAATATATTTCGGTATACACATGAACATAAGATTGAATATTTATAATAAGCCATGAAATACGATAGTTACCGATTTGAACCTGAGTTTGAAGACGTTTTTATGAGTTTGATAACCTGATGAAGGCAAAAGCTGATTAACTCGTATTTATATTTTCTTAAGACATCGATTAACCATACATTGTTATGTGATAAAAGATAAATTAACTAAAACGCAAACTCACATTCTGTAATCTAGCAAGTGGCATCGACACTATAGAGTTCAGATAAACAAGTTGAATTCAGCAACATGGTTACAACATTTCATCGAACAGTTGGTGTGGATCATCATTATTATCAAATCTGTAGGATTTAAGTAACAGGGAGTGAATCATACCCTTGTGCAAAATGAGAGTGAAGGTGGTTAAGACTTAACAGCAAAATTGGGTTAGTGAGCCAATCTGTGGAGGGAATTTTTTAGTAACATTAAGGTTCTAAACAGGTTATATACGAGGGGAGAGAATAATTAAAATGAGAACGTTGACAAAAAAATTTAGCGATATATTTTAAATGAAATGAGAAATTTTGAATGAAGATGCATCTATTTTTATAAGTGACGTGATTGTTACCTTATATTTTAATTAATCTTCTCATTTGATCCTAAAGTAGTAAAGTTACATGAGTTTNTAAATTAACTTATAAAGGAAAAATATTGAAATGCTGGAGTGGTTTTGGCCTTTTGGTGTACCAATATCTATAATATTGGTGAGCAAACGGATCGGATGGATCGGACCGACTGACAAAACCGACTGGACCGGACCGGACCGGACCGAAACCGAACCGACCACATTTGGTCCGGTCTCGGTCTAAGTTTTTTGCCGGATTCGGTCTCGGTTCAGTCCGATTTTTCTCGGTCCAGTCCAGTTTTCACCCGATAAGCAGCTTTATAATATACTATAGAGGTGACAGCAAAAATTCTCAAAAGATTAAATGGATAAATCTTAACTATTCATTTTTTCACTAAAACAAAAAAAACTCAATTTTTATATTTTTAAAAAATAAAGTATCTTACAAACAGTAAATTGTAAAGCAAAAAAAATTGTTGTGAGAGTCTTTTTATCCTTTAGTAGACATTTCGACGGACTTTTTACGCTATTTTGTTGTTTCCGTCCAGAAAAATATCATGTGATTTGTTATTCTAAAAGTCACATCTTATTTCACAAGTCACGTGTGATTTTATAAATCATGTGTGATTTTATAAATCACGTGTGATTTCTAAATAACAAATCAACTGTTATTTTACAAATGACATGTGGTTTTTCAAGGTGAAAATTTTAACACTCATAAAAACCCCCCAAAAAAAATAGGTCAAAACTATATACAAGTAGCCCTCTATAGAAAGGTGATTCAGTTCTGGTCGTGATGGTGTGATTCGTTTTGCGTAACGATATAATTAATAGTTTGTGAGATATTTAATTGTTAGTCCCAAATCTACGACAGCTTTATGAAACAAAGTATAAAACAGTTAAGTAAATCCAAACATTAGTATTTCCTTTTCAAACATGTAAATTTTTATTGAAAAAATCAAAGAATTGCAAAGTGTTTTATGGAATAAACACTCGTTGAACTACAATAGTTAACACCGTCAGTCAAAAGGGCTAATTATGCAAGATTTGTCATAAATTGGGATATTTTGTGAAAGAAAGGGTGTGCATTATATGCAGGTATGCGATGATTTTAAAAGTTTCAGCATAGCAAAAAGTCTAAAAAGTGTTTATGACACGTAGTTTACTTTTCTCTACAGCATTTTTATTTTTTATTTTATTTTTCTTTTCTTATCCTATCTCACTAACATTCTTTTTCATTTTTAATTTATTCATAAATATTTAAATTTTATATTTAATTACTTCAATTCGTGATTTAATTATATCAATTCAAAATATAATTATTTAAATTCAAGATCTAATAGCTTCAATTTCACGGTAGGTTTCTTTAATTTTTCTCAAGTTTTTCATCAAAAAATTCAAAATTCTATGATAATTCTTGATCAACAAACCCTAAATTAGTAAATTGACATCAATTCATCATCTTTTTTGCTTTTATAAAGTTCTCATAAATTTTCAAAAAAATCATGTGTTCATGGAAAACGCCTATAAGGTGTTTGATGAAATGCTCAATAAACAAATTTTGTGATTTTAAAGTATGAATGTGTTAATTATGGGAAGGGATCCAATAAGAAGAATAATTAAAATGAGAAGGGTAATAAGTAATTTTAGCCACACATTTTAATTTGGGAGGGAAAATTTTAACGAAGATGCATCAATGTGTGGTTGTGATTACTTCTTATTCTTCTTGGATGCTGTTTGGTATAGGTATATGGGTATGGGGGTATGACTTTCAAATCCATTCATCGTGTTTGTTATATATTCGTTATGGGTGTATAGGTTTGCTGAGACCCACGAATGAAGGTATCTATATACCAGGGCACATGGGCTGGTTTCATTAAACCATTCCCTCACTTTTGTAGAAATTGATGAAATCTTTTAGCGCCAATATCCACATATATTTTTTCCACTATCCAATTGTAATATATGTCACATATATATTCTTTTGTAACAATATTTTTTACAAACAAACCAAAAACAAATATTTATAAGAAAAATAAGAGCACACGGTGCAGTTCAAAATACAAGCTCGCCGTTCCTACGTGTCCACCTTTTCGTGCTCGCCGCTGCACCACCTGAGCCTCGCCGTTGTTCGGCGATGAAGCCCTCTTCGTCTGCACGACGAGCTTGTATTTCTGACACTATCGTCCTTGTTTTTTTCTTTTCCCTTTTTTTTTTTTTTTTTTTTTTTTTTTTTTTTTTTTTTTTTTTTTTTTTAAAAACAAAAAAAAAAAA
>LBNU01002853.1:86560-100211 GCA_014162995.1 Artemisia annua | reverse complement strand
ACAATAATCCCTAACTAAACTTTTTAGTTGAAAATGGTACTTGGAAATGGCCTGCTGATTGGTTTTTTAGGTTTCTGGACTTAGTTAATCTCCCGGTACCTAATTTACTTGATGATACTGATGATGGTTTATTATGGCGTGATGTGGATGGAAATTTGATACGTTTTTCAGTTGCGTGTGCTTGGGATTCTCTTCGTTGACGGGCTGATCTGATTAATTGGGTTAATATTCCGTGGTTTCCTCATTGTATTCCACGGCATGCTATACATCTGTGGCTTATTATTAAGCAGAAGTTGAAGACTCAAGATAGGTTGCGGCAATCGGATGTTGGTCCCGACGTGGATTTGAACCTGATTAGATGCCTGCTTTGTGACTCGGTCTCGGACTCTCACCTTCACTTGTTTTTTGAATGCCAATTTTCTTTGCAGGTTTGGTTGCAGGTTCGGGTTTTGTCAAGTATGGATGATGCTCTCACATTCCTAATTCCTATATCGAAAGGGCGTTTGGTTATTAGCATCATTTCTCGTTTATTACTTGCTGCTACTACTTATTACCTATGGATGGAATGCAATTCAAGACTTTTCAAGCGGAAGAAGTCTACTGTTGCTGAAGTGGTCCAAGTTATTGTCTCTACCGTTCGGTTGAAGCTGGTTACCTTCAAGTTCAAGAAGATAACTCCTAGGTCTCGTCTATTGCTGGATAAATGGAAGATTCCATGTACTTGTCTTATTCACGAAGGGAGTGCCGGGTAAGGGTTGTACTCTTTTCCCTACTTCAAGGTTTTCCCCTCTGGGTTTTTCTTGGAAAGGGTTTTTAAGGAGGCAAACTTCCTGGGCCGCCTTGCTTCCTTCGTGCTTCTGGGTGGATGCGGGATGTTCGCTTGTTTCAAGTTTATTCTTGTTATTATACCTAGTCTAATGATTTGTGATTAGCTAGGTTTGTTTTGTGTTTATGGCCTGTCATAAACACTAGTTTATTAAGCGTTGTGCTTAAGGTTAATGTGGTACTTCAGCCATATTCCATTTGTACTTAACATTTTTTGGTTATATATTTACCGGGGTAAACCCCTTTACCAAAAAAAAAAAANGGAAGTCACAAGAATGGCCTTTGACCTTTTGTAACCACTTGAATCATCTAAAGATCAAGTCATGACTCATGAGCCAATAACCTAACCCGTCATCTAAACCCACTAATAATATTATATTATGACCCATCCCATTGACCTCCTATATTGTCATGAACTCATATGGAGCTATGGACCCTTTCTTTTCATTTTACCTGTTTTCAGCATAGGCAGAGCTACATGAGGACCGGGAAAGATCCTGGCCCCTTATGCTTAAGTCCGTTAGTATATTTATTTACTATTTTATGTGTAAAAAAAATATTTTTCCTCTCGACCCTCCCATTTAATGTTTTTCCGGAAAAATTTTTGTTTTGGCCCTCCCACAAAATTTTTTCTAGCTCCGCTATTAGTGTTGTGACTCTTATTTGAATTGTATCCATGACCCGACCCACAAATAAATGGTAAACCCCCAAATCTTGACCTCATTTGTTCCACTTTCACGTTCAAAGTTAAGGTTTTGAGGTGTAGTTTAACAATAATGATTGAATCTATAATTCTAGATAGAATATATAATGAAAAAACAAAGGTCCGTGGTTTTTATCAATCATAAGAAACTTACAAATTTGCTATTACATTACATGTAAAAATAATGTAACTAACTCGTAGTAAAAGCTAATTATATATATAAGGATAATGATTTTTAAATGTATCCAACTTGCTACGATTTACTGAGTTGTGTATCAAACTATTAATCTTACTAAGTTAGGGTCTAAACTTACTAATCTTTGCTATGTTATATACTAACGGGTAGATTAAGGTTTTTTGTTAGAGTTATTTACATAAATCGTCCTTCTGGTTAGAACAAAATTGCAATACTAGTCCTTATTATTTACATAAAACGTCCTTGTGGTTAACCCCCAATTGCAGCGCCACGTGTCATAACATGGGTGGTGCCACGTGGCATTGGGTCGGGTCGGGTTGGATAAGAGGTCAAGGCGGGTCGGATGAAGGATTGGGTCACCACGTGTCACCACCTGAGTGGTGCCACGTGGCATGGCTATTAATAACAAAAAACCGCCCAAGGCTGGGCTCTAACTCGGCACCTCTCGGTTGGGGTAAAGGCATGCATGCCAACTGAGCCTGTGCGTACCTTCATCAGATATACGCAACATTAATTCATTTAAGCCCATATTCAAAGCAGTTCGTTTCTATTAATAAAAAAGGGTCAAAATGGTTTTGACCTATCATTTTAAAGAGCCAATGGGCTGGTTCAAAAATTGAGAAAAATACCGTTGGACTAGTTTTTCCGTGCTCTTTCCAATGGAGTGCTCGGGGAATTTTTCCGACTTCGTTTGAAGCTCGAAAAATGCAAAAATGTCGTCGAAACTCATCCGAATGTAACCGTTTTTTCTTTGTTTTCAAACCCTTGTGCATGCAAGAAAAAATAACACATAACAAACATATTTGCAATATAATTTAGCATATTTCATGACAAAATAACACACATCATTTTTATACTCGATAACACGATAAAACAGACTAATAACCATAAAATAACACACATCATTTTTATACTCGATAACACGATAAAACGGACTAATAACCATGAAATATGCTAAATTATATTGTAAATATGTTTGGAATGCGTTATTATATCTTTCCAGTACAAGGGTTTGAAAACAAAGCAAAAACGGTGATTTTTGGATGAGTTTCGACGACGTTTTCATGATTTACGAAGTTCAGACGAGGTCAAAAATATTCCCAAAGCATGCCATTGGAAAGAGCACGAAAAAAAGAGTCTGGAAGTACTTTCATACATTTTTGAACCGGTCCAAAACTCCGCTAATTTGACCCTTTAGTGTTAGTAAAATGGACCAGTTCACAAAGGGGCTTTATATAATAAATTTCGCGTATAATACTTGAAGGCTATGCTAGCTCAGTTGGCTAGCAGCCATCACTCCCACACCACAGACCCGAGTTCGAGTCCCGGCCAGACCAAATTGGTTGGAATATTAGTAATGCCACGTGGCACCACCTCAGTGGTCCACGTGGCACCCGAACCGAACCCAGATCCGACCCGACCCAGACCGTAGACCGTCGTTGACGGGCTGTTGCCTGGCATTGACCGGCCGCCATGTGGCACAAGGACGTTTAGGGCTAACTACAAGGACATTTCATGTAAATAATAAGGACTAACATTGCAATTTGGTCCTAACCAGAAGGACGATTTATGTAAATAACTCTAACAGAAAACCTTAATCAACCACTTAGTACACAACATAGAAAAGATTAGTAAGTTTAGACCCTAACTTAGTAAGTTTAATAGTTCGATACACAACTCAGTAAATCGTGAAATGTTGGATACATTTAAAACTTATTATCCACTATATATATGGTATATGAAAATCTTTAGACCGGGCTATATACTGATAAGGCGAAAAGTGTACCGCTTTTCGGGGGTCATTTAAGCCCTAAATCGTATTTATTTGATCAAATATCGCCCTAAATCGTTCCTTTTGGAATTTTAGGTACTTTGGAGAGAAATTCTGGAAAAGGAAGCATTTTTGACATTTTCGGAGCATAAAAGTGAAGAATTCGACAAAGTGTCAAAAATCTGTTGAAACAGTACCTTGACAGCGTCAAGACCACACCTGACGGCGTCAAGCCTTGACGGGCCAGAACACAATTTGGGAGATTAAAGGGGGACGGCGTCAAGAAGGCTATCAAGAAACCCTAACCACGGCGAGGTGACGGCGTCAAGGATATAACGTGACGCCGTCAGATCTGTTTTTCTATATATATTCGCATAATTTTTAGTCATTAGTGTGGAACTTGTGTGGAACTTTTTAGAGAGAAACCCTAGACGATTTTTGCAGCTTTTTTAAGGGTTTTATACCCTTGGATCTCTCATGTTACATTGAAGATAAGTAATCAATTAATCATTCAATATGTCTATGCGTTGTTTGATTCTATCTTGTTCTTGTCTTTTGTTTAACATGCTAGGCTAGATTTTCTTTGTGTTTGTTTAGATCTAATGAAACCTAACTATTGATTATTGATTGAATGATGTGTTATTGTGAACATCGGCTGCAACGATGCTATTCATTGGGTTTAGAGATTGTTGGGGTTGTTCTGAAGGAGCAACAATGGTGCATACACCATTAGGCAAATGAGAATGGCCAACTTCTTTGATGGTTGTTTCTTTTCGTGGCCTGCCTCTTTTGCGAGGTTGTTCTAAACATGCGCTATCAGATGCAAAGGATCCTATCCCTTATCCAACAAATAAGATGAAAACATGGTTTAGTTATGCAAGTATAAAAATCCGACAACATATGCATGAAAAGAGAAGACAAAGATTTACCTTCTACTGGTTCTATGTTTCGTGTCTCTTTTCGTGGTCTGCCTCTTTTCCTTGGCTGGTGTGAACATCTATTATTATGTTCAGAGGAACCTGTTTGAAGTTAAAAAAGAACACGTTAGGAATGTAGGTTGCGTATGACAAATTGTTGGCCAATCATAAACCACATTAGCATACCTGGAGCTTGCAAGAGAGTATCACCATTTTTAAACCCATCATTTGTCAAGCTGTTATGCAACGACCCAGTAGCACTGCACTGATGGTCAGAAGATATATGAACCGATGGAGGCAGACATTGTGTTTGACGACCACCATGTACACTTCCTTGGTGCACAACACCTGAAAGAAAGAAAAAAAAATGACAGCAGTTACATAATGAAGGTGACAATAACCATAAACATATCACTAACGGATAAAAAAAATAAAAAAAGATGAGCTAACCTTCGCCATGATTGTTGTTTGACGCAATAGAAGATCGGTGTCCATGTAGTTCATAGTTAGGCACATTTGGCACATTAGTGTCATGTATTTTACATTGAGGAGAGGGATGTATGCTCGTATCATTGTTGAGACGCCGAAGTATTTTTTTTTAGGGAAGGGTATAGTTTTTTGATTCATAATTTCAAACAACAAAAGGCCGACGACCACAACAAAAAGAGAATGACAGAAGTATAGATGCTAACATTGTTGAAATGACCAAAAAAGAAACAGACAATCAAAAACCCTGGCAAATTTATAACACCATTTAATAAGGGAGCATCATAAATATAGTCAGCATTCAACATGAAACCCTAGCAACTAATTCTAAGGATCATTTAATAAACCTAACAATTAATAACATCCAACATTTAATCCGGGCCATTTATTTTCGCTATAAAAGAGATACACCTAACACTTCTAACACCTTGCTCTTTCCAAATTCGGCAAAACCTAAACGTAGCATAAGGAAAAGTGGCTAAAAACCCAAAAAAAAGAGGCAAAAAAAGTCAAGAAACAAAGATCAAACCTAGTATGAATCCTTGGAAACAGCAAACATGTCGAGCCTTTTTTGTATGATAAAAACCTAACCCACCCAGATCTAATAGATCTATGATCATATGCACCATCCAACATAGAATATGTGGAGATAGAAGGTAACATCTGGCAAAACCATAGCCACGGACGGAATAAAAAAATGGTTCCATAGTACAATGCCGGATAACACTGGCCGGAGCTACCCACTTGGATCCAAAATTATAAAAGGAAATGTGAGAGAAGAATGAATAGGACGGGTCGGGTTTTGCAATAGAGAGAGTTAGATGGGGCGTGCCCAAGTGGTAGTTCTTTTTTTTTTTCTTCGTTGACACTGTTCATAAGCTCCTCACTAAATGTATAATAGGATAATGTCATCCACCTAAAAACTTTAATTTCTCAAAATTAAGCGTATTCTACCAAACTCTCAAGAACACAATTAAACTCAATATCTATCGATTAACACACATTAATTGAACAATAGAAGCCTTAATGAACAAAAGCCATAAATTTTACCAAACCCTAATTTTGAACAAATTGCGTGTTTTCTTTGAAAATTACAATTCAATAAAAATGACACATGATCCATTGATTAACAACGGTTAATTGACTAAAAAAAACCCTAAAAAATGAACATCACCAAAATATAAGAATTCTCTAAAAATAAAAATAAAAATGAAACACTCAAATTAGAAAACAGATTTACAAAACCTACTCTAATACTATGTGGAAAAAACACAATTTAACACACAAAATATGTTCTATTGAATCTCAATTCAACTAATAACATAATATGATCTCAATTAGAAAATCAAATTTCACAACCACAATCTACCACTGTTAATTAAGTGTAGATTATTCACCTAATGGTGAATGTGCTATAACAACTTTGCAAAACTGAATAATAAGATCGTACAAGATGATTGGCTTTTGTGTGTGAAAAGTAAAGAGAAGAATGAAGAAAATTTTGGGTTGCATAATGACCCAAATAAGTGATGTGTAAGCCATTTATACATTGAATATCTAAGGGACCGTTTGGTTCGTAGACGGGATTGGATTTGGATTTAGATATTTAGGATGTGCTTGTTTAATGGGTTTGGCCACATGTGTAGATCCCAATTCGTAGACGGTTGTTGTAGTATGGATCTTTAACCTTTAACTTATAAAGGGTTTAGCAACTTCGGATAAATCCTAAGCTACTAAGTGGAATTCTACCTGTAACTTTAATGAGTATGCGGAATCTACTCAGTAAGGCTAAGAAGAACACGAACAATAAGAATAGCAGAACACAATAATAATATCAAACCAAGCCTCAATATTATTAATACGATCACTCTTAATAGTGATAGGGTTTTACAACCTTGAAGCTATGAACTAACTAACTAATAATATGTGGAACGTGTATATTTGTGTGTGTCGATATTTTTCTACATCAAACATACGTGCCTATCATCTCTTTATATAATAGAGATGCTAGGGTTACAAACTTATCCTACAAGTAAAACAATATCTTCTGTAATCTTCTAATAAAGATAAGTATTTTGCATGTACTCCACCAGCTTGTAGAATCTTCATTATGCATATTTAGTCCTTCAATTATCTTCATTGAAGCATATGTAGTTTTGTTGTATCAAATCACATATACACGATTGTATATGACCTAACAATCTTCCCCTATTTGATATTACAAAACTATCTTCATGAATTCAGCAATCTTCAATGATGATAATCTTCAAACCCATTGTTTCATTCTTGTATTTATTTTGTCTTTTTAATGATGACAAAATAAACAAAGTCGTGTACGAACTTCCCCTTAAATAAAGAAGTTGAGATGTAATCATCTCCATGAATGAAACAAACACACATAAATAAGCTGCAAATAATCTTCATGTTAACTTCTTCCCCTTTTTGTAATCATCGAATAGGGAACTTGTGAAGATAAGCAACTTGTATACACACAAACATACTGTCAAGATATGTTGATCAACACCCATCTCAGCTTCCCCTCACTGCTTGCAAACCATGAATATGAACCATAAAGCTCTTGTCTCCATAAAGTATCTTGTAGCAGTACTTTGTAGCAACAGTACCTTGAACAGTACTTTGAGAAGCTAGAGCAGTACCTTGAAACAAACGGACAGTACTTTCAAACGAACAGCAGTACTTTGGAGAGACTTCGAGCAGTACTTTCAAAAATATACGTTGGAGCAGTACTTTGAATAACAAGAACGGTACTTTCAAAATTTTCAGCATCAGTACTTTGAAATTGAGAGAGCAATACTTTCGTGTGAGGGGTCAAGCAGTACTTGTGAAACGCAGCAGCAGTTTACGAGAGCAGCAGTACTTTCACTTGGCAGCAGTACTTTCAGACTCTTAATGGAGCAGTACCTTTACCAAATTTGCTTCATCTGTGACAGTAAACACTTCTCCAATAAACCTTGTAAATCCTAGATATCACGAGCAATCCTAGCGGCTTCTCTTTTCTTTATAAACACGACACCATACACCATACACCATACACCATACACCATAGCAATTCTCAATCACCCACTTTCTATGAATTGCTATGCACACAACAAATTAAGAATTAATGCTTTTTGAAGTCCCAAGCCAGAATAGACTTGAATCTTCCATAAGCATCAACATAATCATATCGTGTTAAGGTCTTTGATGGATTCTTCTTTTCAGAAACATCTAATTCTTCTTGTTTAGGTTTCCAAACCCATCTAGCTGAAGCCTTAATAACATTAACCTCGGATTTCAGCCTAGTACTTCTTTCTTTTGGTCGAGCAGTACTTTGGGATAACCTATCAGTACTTTGAGAAAGTACTGATCTTGTCACTTTAGGCTTAGCAAGTTGTTTTAATCCTTGTTTAGTAAGTACTGCTGATGGGTTAAAAGACCTTCTTTGTTGAGGATATTTAGAATCTCGTGAAAAATTCCTATGGTTAATCCTCCTTGAGTTGTTCCATACCTGCTTTTGATCACTAACTAGTTTCTTGTGTTTACATGTATACTGCAGATGATCAAAACTTCCACAAACATAGCAAGCTTTATTCTGAAACTCAAAATTCTTTCCTAGTTTTTGAGTTATCATCCCATTCCAGTTTCTTTGATTGCCTCTAGGACTATAGTTGTTTTTCCTAGGGTTTTTATCAGACTTTTTGTGACTTTTAACAGGTTTGGTTTCTAAAGGTTCAGCAAACTTCACAGACTTCAAGTTCTTTTTCTTTTTAACCTTTGAAAAACCTTCAGGAACTACTTTATCATCACGTTCAACCCAATCTTCAATGATGACCTTATTACTATCAATCTTATCAGTTTGTGTAGGTGATTCTAGTGTATCATTCTTCTCACCTAAACATTCACTTTTCACAGATTCACAAGATTGATTAGATTCATTCAAACTAGCAAGTTTTTGTAAAAGATCATCCCTTTCCTTGGTGAGTTTTTCAACTTCTGATATCTTACAACCTAACTTCCAATCACTCAATTTTAATTGATACTCTAGTTGGTTGTACTTATCTGTCCAAGCTTCTTCATTCTCTTTATAAACAAGAACTTTAGCTTCTACTTCTTCTAGAGTAAATATATACCCTAGTTTCTCAGACCTAGTTGTTCTATGATTCTCTTTTTCAAGTTCAAGATCTTTAAGCAAGGTTTGATAAGAAGTATGACAGTTAACACAGAATTTTACCTTCTTGGTTGGATCACTGGATGATGTGTAAAAAGTGGCCATCACTGCAAACTTCACTGGATCAGTAATCGTTCTTCTTATGTAGAATTTCCCCCTGGCGACTGATACCACGTGTAGATCCCAATTCGTAGACGGTTGTTGTAGTATGGATCTTTAACCTTTAACTTGTAAAGGGTTTAGCAACTTCGGATAAATCCTAAGCTACTAAGTGGAATTCTACCTGTAACTTTAATGAGTATGCGGAATCTACTCAGTAAGGCTAAGAAGAACACGAACAATAAGAATAGCAGAACACAATAATAATATCAAACCAAGCCTCAATATTATTAATACGATCACTCTTAATAGTGATAGGGTTTTACAACCTTGAAGCTATGAACTAACTAACTAACTAATATATGAAACGTGTATGTTTTTGTGTGTCGTTGTTTTTTCTACTCCAAACATACGTGCCTATCATCTCTTTATATAATAGAGATGCTAGGGTTACAAACTTATCCTACAAGTAAAACAATATCTTCTGTAATCTTCTAATAAAGATAAGTATTTTGCATGTACTCCATCAGCTTATAGAATCTTCATTATGCATATTTAGTCCTTCAATTATCTTCATTGAAGCATATGTAGTTTTGTTGTATCAAATCACATATACACGATTGTATATGACCTAACAACATGTTTTGAAAGCAAAAGAATAAATTGCCGTTTGTTTGAGGGCATTAGTTTTCAAATTAGCTATGAGACCCAAAAATAGTACAATTTTCAAATCCTGTGAGGCAAGGTGGGGATTGGGTGGGATTGACTGATATGTGGGCCTTTTTTGTTTTCCCACTCTTTCTCTCTCTTAGTTTTTATTTTCTCTCTTTCTCTCACTTGGTTTTTTATTTAAAAACAGTACATGCAAAATTTAAATATATATAATAATAACTAAATAATAATATAATTATTTTATTATATAATTTCTCACTCCTCTTTTCTTTCATACCAATCCCAAATCCTATCCCTACTCCAATCCCATCAACAAAACAAACGGCACCTTAAATGAATATTACTCCGTATAATTTAATGCTAAAATATATTTTGGGAATATCTTAGCTACACTGAGGGTGTAGCCAACTTAGCTACACCAAAACGCTAATTCCATGCATAAAACCCCAATTATGATGTCAACATTACATCCTAAAGTTGTTACACTTGAGCCCATATTTTTTGAAAGAAACAAAGTATAATCAAAAGGAAGGTTAGTACTCGGGATTTCAAGATGCCACGTTTTTAGTATTGATGCCCAATCTTGGGGGCCACCAATACATACCAAACAACCAAAAATTACCATCATTACTTAATCCTATGCCGAATCATGCCAACCAAACGCACCCTAATTCTTGAGAAAGTGCACTTCGAGGTCCCTCCATGCCATCTCGATTTGCTACTTGAGTCAAGTCTTTGAGATATGTTCAAAACCAACCCAAACTACAAAATGAGAAAATAGCAATATTAGTCCCTGAAGTTTTTATGTTCCAGACTTTGATTATTTTTAACAAGAATCTAAGGACCGTATTTGATATTGCATTTCACAACTTAATATTCGATATGAAATGATGGAAATCACATAATCATAAGAAAAGTGGATGATGGATACAGTTGGATATGATTTTATTGCCTGGTTAACTTCCGGTAATTACTATGAATTGAGGTTTGGTAACAAGATAGAATACATGGAAATGAAGGTATGGAATCGAATACTTTTGTTTGGTTTAGTTGGTTTGGATACACCAAGTTTGTCCATAGGACCTTATGAATATTTTTTATTAAACTTGTTAAAAAAATCATGGAAAAAAAACGGAGGTTGAAATAGAACCACTTTCCATTACAGAACTCCACACAATTTGTATAAGACGGAAACAAACCATTTTGTGTAAACACGATTTTCACATTTTTTAATGCTTATGAGTTTGACACATCAGATTTGATGTTTTTTTGATTTTTTTTTTCTATGGTCATGGTTATCCAGCTACGGCCCAGTAGATTGACGTTGTTCTTTCAGCATGTTTTGATTGCAAATGCAAATATCTATCAAGTTAAACTAGTGCTTAGCGTCACTGAACATAATAGGCTAAAAGCACCTTGGTTATACCTCAATAATGCTAGACTATACGTTCATCATGAGTTTCTTTTTTAATTTGCTTGGGTCACAAATATATTTCATATTTTGATATTTTCTTTATAAGCTCAGGCAACTACACATCAATATGGCAACACACAGAATTCATAACCAATTAGTTGTAAGTACTTGTAACCATTTGACTCCAACGTTCATTGTTTATTAATAAGATACCAGAAGTAGCTCCCTACTGCCAAATTTCTCATCAGTTTATACCCGTGAATTGGCTTCAAGGGCTTTCATAGAGTTCTTGAGAAAGCCGTGGAGTGATGTTCACCTCGAGTGGGTTGACCCAGGGGCGCAGCTACATAGGGGCGGGAGGGGGCGCCCGACCCCCCGAAATTTTTTTTGCGATGTAGGGGGTATATAGTTTTCGTGTAGAAAAATTTCGGTATATTCGGTTTCGAACCCCCATTTTAATTGTGAAATTTCTTTTATACATTAAGCAATAAAAAATTTTAGATCCCGACCCCCAACTGAAAATTTTCTAGCTTCGCAACTGGGTTGACCTTAGCCAAGGATTGGCCTAACCCCTCGGTCTTGTCCACTGGCTTCCCCATTGGTGTTGACAAGTTAAACCCTTGGAAGTAAACGAGCAAGTGTCAAGTGAACAACAGTCAAAGCGAATGTGCTTGCAGGGCACATTCTCCTCACAGACCCAAATGGAATGTACTCAAAATTCTGCCGCTAATGGTTTATATCAGAATAATTATCAAGAAACCTCTCTGGTATGAACTCATTAAACCTCTCTGGTATGAACTCATTAGGATCCCACCATACTTGTGGGTCCCAATGTAGATATGTTCACAATTAAACGAGTTCCTTTGGGCACATGATAACCCCCAATATTGCAGTCCTCAATGGCCTCACTGGGTACATTCTTAGAGTTTCCTTCACTATGGCTTGCAGACATGTTAGTTTTTTTATATTGGATTCTTCGACCCATTTCTCTCTTCCTACTTGAAAGTCAAGCTCTTTCTGGGCTGTTTTTAGGATTCGAGGATTATTCATAGTAAAGAGACTGCCCAAGTCAATGTGTCGGCATTATTTTCTGAACCTGTAGAGATGAGGACCTACATAAATTGTATGTTTAACATAGTTAGAGTTAGATCTATTTACTTACGAATGAGTATATTAAAGTTATATACGGAGTAATCAGCCAATGAAACATGCCATATGCATCAGGCAAAAAGTTCTTTATACATCCAAATTTTACCATAGAACCCATCAAGCCACTAATTTCTTTTATCAAAATAAAAAAATAAACTTTCACAATTTTTTTAAAACATAAATATCTCGCAAACCGTAAATCGTCAAGCTACAAAAAAAATACCATCGCGACGAGAATTAAATTATCTTTTTATAGACATGCATTGTTATATACTTTCGACGAACTTTTTTTTTGATAATTTTTTTTTTTTTAAATTTTCCGACCAGAAAAATCATATATGATTTGTAAAAATCATGCATGATTCGTTAAAATCAAATCATATATGATTCTTACGAATCATATATGATTTTTAAAAATCTTATATGATTCGTAAGAATCATATATGATTTGATTTTAACGAATCATATATGATTTTTACAAATCATATATGATTTTTCTGGGCGGAAATTTTTTTTAAAAAAAAGTTCGTCGAAAAAAAAAGTTCGTCGAAAGTATATAACAATGCATATCTATAGAAAGATGATTTAAGTCTCGTCGCGATGGTATTTTTTTTGTAGCTTGACGATTTACCGTTTACAAGATGTTTTGTTTTTAATAAGAAGGTGAAAAATAAAAATGAGTGTATATGATTAGTTCATTGGTTCTATGGCAAATATGAGATCTATATTGATCTCATCTCTATGCGTCAGACAAGTCAAACTTTTCATTACAAAAAGGTTATTATTGACTTTCTTCATACGTTAATAATTACAAATTAATGTTTTTTTAATACTATTTGAAGTAATTACTCATTTTGACCCAAATATATCTTTCTTTGTCGGTGGTCCATTTTTAAACTCTAAAACCACATAAAAGCTATAGAAGATTAAATCTTAAATAAAGATGGAAAAACTAAATTACGAACCACTGTTGTTGCCTTAATTTTAATGATGGTTTCACGCCCGTAACCAAAAATTTCAGCATCATATCATACTCTTTTCTCATCTCAACATGTTCATTAAACCATTTTTTAACAACACTATTGAGCTCATTCGCCACTTGTTTCATAGCTTTTATATGCCCACCAATATCCATCCATTCAAGATTCGGAACATGATCAGACACAACAAAAGCCCCCAAAAGATACAACCCTTTCTTTATAGCTTCTCTTACTTTAAAATCATTGTCGTTAGTTTCAACATTTTTTTTGG
>LBNU01002853.1:45379-58787 GCA_014162995.1 Artemisia annua | reverse complement strand
AAATGATGAGTATTTGCACACTCATCAATCCCCCACACTAAACTATTGCTAGTCCCTAGCAATATTTTATGAAGATTTAATGGATTTCATCTCTTTACCAAAAGCCATTACTTCTGGAGTAGCCAATGTTTTAGTTCGAGAACCATGGTACATTAATAACCATATGATTTTTAGCAAATCATCATCTGTAAACGGATTTGATTTGTCTTTACCAAAAGCCGTTTGCTTCTGGACTAGCCAACTCTTGATGGAATAGTCAACATCTTGGTGAGCTGAATACCAATTATGGCTTTTCCACTGCCTTTACCACAAGCCATAATCTTGCGGGCTAACCAACTCTTCACTTAAAGATATGGTGAGTCGAGAACCATACAATTTTTGGCAAATTGCAAGCCGTAAACGGATTTGAGATATCTTTACCTAGAGCCGTTTGCTCAAGGATTAGCCAATCCTTATGTGTGTTAGACATGGTGGATTGATAACCATTTTTTGCGTTCTAAGTGAGAAAAAATTTTTAAAATTTTGGCTAAAATGGGGGTACTTGATGGAACATGTGATCAAATTCATGAGAATTCCCCCCCACACTTAGAACTGAATATTGCCCTCAATATTCAAAGTACTGGGTTGTTAAACCAACACTTAGAACGTAAGAAGGAAATATTATTAGCCTTTATTTTTGTTTATATACACATTTTTTTTAGAGATATATACATATATGTGGGGCATCTCCCCCACACTTGGGTGGTAGAAAATAGAAAGAATCAGAAATATGGGTGAAAACCCATATGGAGCTAACGTTTTTGTTCACCGAGTCACTAGCTTGACTCGATCCCCGCATTCATTGGTTCATGGGGAATGTTTGTAGATCCGGGACAACCATGAGTGGTATGTCCTCTCCAAAATAGTGCTTTAACCGATGGCCATTCACTTTGAAATTAGGACCGTCATTTTGAGATAACTCAACGGTTCCATATGGATAAACCTTTGTAATAGTGAATGGACCAGTCCAACGGGATTTGAGTTTTCCCGAGAAGATCTTCAATCTTGAATTGAGAAGAAGGACTCGATCACCAACGTTGAAAACGCGGTTTTTGATTTTAGAGTCATGAATCTTCTTTGTCTTTTCTTTATAGATCAAAGAGTTCTCGTATGCCTGATCACGTAGTTCATTTAATTCATTCATTTGAACTTTACGGTGATCACCCGCAGTTTGTAGGTCAAAGTTTGCATGCTTCAAGGCCCAATAGGCTTTGTGCTCTAGTTCGATCGGAAGATGACATGCCTTTCCGTACACAAGCTTGTAAGGCGTACACCCGATAGGTGTTTTGTAAGCTGTACGAAAGGCCCATAGTGCATCATCCAATTTATCCGACCAAGATGCATGATTTTCTCCTACGGTCCTTTCCAGTATCCTTTTTATACCCCGATTTGAAACTTCTACTTGTCCACTTGTTTGTGGGTGGTACGCAGTAGAAAGACGGTGAGTTACACCATACTTTTGCATGACTTTATCAAATTTGTCATTGCAGAAATGCGTACCACGATCACTGATTATAGCACGTGGAGTTCCAAAATGGGCAAACAGAGCTTTGAGGAATTTCACAACAACTCGGGCATCATTGGTGGGTAAAGCTTTCGCTTCAACCCATTTTGACAGATAGTCAACAACCACGATAATGTATTTGTTTCCTCGAGATGATGGAAATAGCCCCATAAAGTCAATGCCCCATACGTCAAAGATTTCACAAACTTGAATTGCATTTTGTGGCATTTCATTTCGTTGTGAAATATTCCCGTGACGTTGACAAGCATCACAGGTTTTGATGAGATCATGGGCATCCTTATAGATTGTGGGCCAATAAAACCCGGAATCAAACACCTTTTTGGCGGTGTAGTTGGGACTATGATGTCCCCCAGTAGGTCCAGCATGGCAAGCCTTGAAAATATCAACGGCTTCCTGACCATATACACACCGCCGGATGACCTGATCCGCACAGATTTTGAACAAGTAGGGGTCGTCCCAGAAGTAATGTTTAACATCCTTAAAGAATTTATTCTTCTGTTGGGTCGACATCCCTTTCACTATGAAGTTACCCGCATGGTAATTTGCAAAATCGGCAAACCATGGGGTGGTAGAATCTCCACGAAAAGCAACCGCATTTAGTGTCTCGAGAGGAAATGTTTCATTTATTTTCTTTTTCTCGTAAACATCTTGGTGTGGGTTCTCTAATCGGGACAGATGATCAGCAGCTAGGTTCTCAGCTCCTTTTTTATCACGTATAATGATATCAAACTCTTGTAGGAGGAGAACCCAACAGAGCAATCTCGGCTTTGCATCTTGTTTTGCAAAGAGGTATTTAATTTGGAACATCTTTAAATAATTGACTTAATTTACACTTTTTTCCCCGCACGTGTTGTCTATAATCTGCTTTTATTATCTTGACATCAAATTAACACTACTAGAAAAAGGGGCAACAGTAATGGATTTATTAACGAAAACAAATCCGTTGGCAATTACTGACAAGCAATTACCGATGGAGAATGTTGCCAACGGAATACCGATGATTTATGACAGATTACCGATGCAAGAAATTCCGCCAGTAATTCGTCACTGAATACCGACGGATTTCTGACCGATAAGCGACAGATAAAGAATTTTGTCGATATTGCTTCACAAAAACTAGCATATTAGTGACGGACGAAGATCCGTTGGTAATCCATTAGCAGGCCGTCAATAATATATCATTAATTAATGACGGATGACCAACGAATTAGTGATGTAGGAATCTGTCACAATCACTGGCAACTTACGGATGAGATTTTCCTTTTTCTCATACTTTACCGATGAGATTAGTGATGTAAGATATCTCACTAAGCTTTGTGATTACTGTTGTTGTCATGTTTTAATGTAGGTGCAAGATGAGACCTAGCTAAATGTTGATATGGGGCATAAAGGGTTAAAATGGTGTAGCTTGCGGGTTCCGCAACGAGCTTCTCATCACCATCTCATGTTATCGATTTGGAATGCCCCAAAGCAAGAGTCATTTTCTGTAACGAGTTTTCATAGAGTATGTCATGTATTTTACAAGTTTACAAGTTTTAAATGGATGTTTGGAATAAGCCTATTTTATATAGGAACTTATGCTTCCGATGATNTAAATGTTGATATGGGGCATAAAGGGTTAAAATGGTGTAGCTTGCGGGTTCCGCAACGAGCTTCTCATCACCATCTCATGTTATCGATTTGGAATGCCCCAAAGCAAGAGTCATTTTCTGTAACGAGTTTTCATAGAGTATGTCATGTATTTTACAAGTTTACAAGTTTTAAATGGATGTTTGGAATAAGCCTATTTTATATAGGAACTTATGCTTCCGATGATTTTATTAATGTTAGCTGTTTACAAATATGTTTTTAATGTAAATTATTCATAGAGTATTTCATGCATTTAGGATAAGCAGAAATGTGTTTTACGATAAATGTATAAGTGCAGACCAGGCTTTTTTAGCCGCTGGTAAAATTCAATTTGGCTGCCGATTTGGAGTCCAACCACCAATTATTGCCAACAATGAAAAAAAAAGTTTTAAGGGCGTTTCACTTACATTTATTATACTTAACTTATGTCAAAATATTGTGCGTGAACAAAATCCAAAACTAGTAATAAAAACTGAAATCGAACCGCGATAAGAGGGTTTATCGATTTCTTAGTTATCGTTTTTTGCAGTTTTGGATTGAGCGGGTCGGCTTGGTTTGTCGGTTTCACAGATTTTTGTAACACCCATATCTATAAAACTTAGCTTTATATAAATTAAATCGATATTTTGAACGACGAAAAAACATTATCAATAAATATTTGTTATCACGAAAAATTCGTATAATGAAAACAACTGTTATTAGTTAAAGAGTTGAAACGTTACACGTAATTTTGATATCCGTAAATTTATTTTCAAAAAGAGAATAACAAAATAGAATACATAATTCACGGAATTTTTTTTTCAAGGTACCAACCGCCACAACACCTGAGTACCGGGCTAGTTAATTTACTACTCTCTCCGTCCCTAAATAAATGTCCAGTTTGACTTTTCAAAGTCAAACTGGTTCAACTTTGAACTTAAATATTTTTTTGTGTTATATAATACATGATAAAAAATTATACCATTGAAAAATATACTTAAAACCCAATCCATTCATATATTTTGCATCAAATATTATATAACATCCACTAAAATAGTTAAGGTCAAAGTTGAAGTAGTTTGACTTTAAAAAGTTGGACATTTATTTAGGGACAGATGTAGTATTATAGATACATATCATTATTTATCCTTGAAAATTTCATTTGTCCCGCTCAAAATTTTCTCTAAAATCAAAATCACACCTCTCCCTCCATATCTTATCCTCATCTACGCATCCTTTAGTCATTTGATTTTTCAAAATCATATCTTGCTCACCTCAATTGCCGCCGCTCCACCAGAATATCGCCATCTATTGCGCATCTCATATCTACCTCCATCGTAACAATGACTATAACCCTAAATACAACAGGAACCACCTTTTAACATCCGAACAACGAGTCTCCAAAAAACCGCACAGGTATGCTTTCAATTGTGTAAACTTTTTCTTCTTGTTTCTTTTTTGGAACTATTATTATCTTTTGTTTACTATTTATTTTGTGCGATTTGGGTCTTAATAGCTTTTATAGTTTATGATTTGAGCATGTTTATGTTAGTGTACACAAGGTGTTTGTTGAAATGCTTGAACTAGTATTTATGTTTCGTCAGGTTAGCTTCTTTCTTTTGTATAAAATATATCTTATATTAGTTAAATGAGCTTAAGCTATACTGATATGTTTGTACCAAATTTGTATGTATTGATTATGTTCAAATATTAAATATTGGATTAGGAATAGGGTTTTCGTATAAATGGTTATTTATATTTTGTGCCTTACATAGATATCACTATGGGCTTACAGAGTATATGCGTTTGTGTATAAGGTTCGACTAAGTATGGAGTGACTAGGTTATGAATAAAATGAAGTGGATAATGGGAAAAGACGAAGGATTCATGATATTTGATACACAACGTCAGTACAAAATGAGTTTGTATTTTGGATAGGAGATTTCGATCATCTTCACATTCGAGGTACATTGGCCTGTCGGGTCGGGTTGAATCGGATTAAAAATGTTATCGGGTTGTGTGACCCGAACCCGATAACCCAACATAGTTATCAGGTTGTGCTAGGGTTGAATTATTTTTTTATCGGGTTATTGGGTTAACCCGATAAGACTTAAATCTATTTTATAAAAATTATTTCCTTAAATTACACCAGTAAATATTTTAATAGTTCATTAGCTCTATTGCATGCTACTAAAAATTGCCGTAGTACTACTGTTGCTTTTTATTTTCTTTATTAAAAGGCTAATGGTGTTTAACAGTAGACATTCTAATAATTCATTATCTCTATTGCATGTTCCTATTGTTTGTGCAAGTAAAAGACTAAAAGTTTGGCTTGAATCTCCGAAATTGAAGGTAAAATACATGTTCACTTTAGCTTGCACTAGAATATGTATAGGTTAGTAAATTATGGTTTACTGAAGAATCGGTGTTTAGCACTCAAGTATTAAGTAATAATTTATATTGCACAGTTTCTTGTTGATTTGTAGACTCATTGTCGTGAATATGTTGGTATTATGATGAAAGGTTAATTTTGAGACCTGATTGTTATCCAATGTTTACTCTGCTAATTCAATGAGCTTATCATTTGAGTAGTCAATGTGTTAATTTAATAACCCTTTGTTTTGAGCACCATAAACTTTTAGTATTTGTATATGTATAAGCCAACACAACAAATTCTACAGTACCTTATGGTGGTTGAATGTTAACGAGCCCAAGCCTCGAGTCACCCCCACGTCAACTTGACTTATTTTCACTTTACCTATGTCTATAGGTTTTCATTTCCTTTGTATTTCTTTGCTTTTTCTTTTATGAAATTCGGCTTGACTATGTGTTGGGAATTATATTTATTGATTTGATGATACAAAACAAGAAGAATGAAACATGAAGGGCTTAAAGTGACAAGAAGGAATTCTACAAAAGATGGAAGGACTTGCTTGCAAAAGAATTTTTATTTATTAGTCCTTCGTAGTAATTTGTAAACATGTGAACTAATTATAAANAAACTTTTTCTTCTTGTTTCTTTTTTGGAACTATTATTATCTTTTGTTTACTATTTATTTTGTGCGATTTGGGTCTTAATAGCTTTTATAGTTTATGATTTGAGCATGTTTATGTTAGTGTACACAAGGTGTTTGTTGAAATGCTTGAACTAGTATTTATGTTTCGTCAGGTTAGCTTCTTTCTTTTGTATAAAATATATCTTATATTAGTTAAATGAGCTTAAGCTATACTGATATGTTTGTACCAAATTTGTATGTATTGATTATGTTCAAATATTAAATATTGGATTAGGAATAGGGTTTTCGTATAAATGGTTATTTATATTTTGTGCCTTACATAGATATCACTATGGGCTTACAGAGTATATGCGTTTGTGTATAAGGTTCGACTAAGTATGGAGTGACTAGGTTATGAATAAAATGAAGTGGATAATGGGAAAAGACGAAGGATTCATGATATTTGATACACAACGTCAGTACAAAATGAGTTTGTATTTTGGATAGGAGATTTCGATCATCTTCACATTCGAGGTACATTGGCCTGTCGGGTCGGGTTGAATCGGATTAAAAATGTTATCGGGTTGTGTGACCCGAACCCGATAACCCAACATAGTTATCAGGTTGTGCTAGGGTTGAATTATTTTTTTATCGGGTTATTGGGTTAACCCGATAAGACTTAAATCTATTTTATAAAAATTATTTCCTTAAATTACACCAGTAAATATTTTAATAGTTCATTAGCTCTATTGCATGCTACTAAAAATTGCCGTAGTACTACTGTTGCTTTTTATTTTCTTTATTAAAAGGCTAATGGTGTTTAACAGTAGACATTCTAATAATTCATTATCTCTATTGCATGTTCCTATTGTTTGTGCAAGTAAAAGACTAAAAGTTTGGCTTGAATCTCCGAAATTGAAGGTAAAATACATGTTCACTTTAGCTTGCACTAGAATATGTATAGGTTAGTAAATTATGGTTTACTGAAGAATCGGTGTTTAGCACTCAAGTATTAAGTAATAATTTATATTGCACAGTTTCTTGTTGATTTGTAGACTCATTGTCGTGAATATGTTGGTATTATGATGAAAGGTTAATTTTGAGACCTGATTGTTATCCAATGTTTACTCTGCTAATTCAATGAGCTTATCATTTGAGTAGTCAATGTGTTAATTTAATAACCCTTTGTTTTGAGCACCATAAACTTTTAGTATTTGTATATGTATAAGCCAACACAACAAATTCTACAGTACCTTATGGTGGTTGAATGTTAACGAGCCCAAGCCTCGAGTCACCCCCACGTCAACTTGACTTATTTTCACTTTACCTATGTCTATAGGTTTTCATTTCCTTTGTATTTCTTTGCTTTTTCTTTTATGAAATTCGGCTTGACTATGTGTTGGGAATTATATTTATTGATTTGATGATACAAAACAAGAAGAATGAAACATGAAGGGCTTAAAGTGACAAGAAGGAATTCTACAAAAGATGGAAGGACTTGCTTGCAAAAGAATTTTTATTTATTAGTCCTTCGTAGTAATTTGTAAACATGTGAACTAATTATAAAAGTCCATGGCAACTCTGATTAAGAAGAAACCCTAAACCCTAAACCTTAAACTAAATCAAGTAAACTAAATCAACTCAAGAAGGAATTATAAACATGTGGTATCAGAGCCTGGGGCTCGTGATATCTAGGATTACAAGGTGTTTTTATTGTCGACAGAAGTTGATCGTTCAAGGTTTTTTTTTTTTTTTTTTTTTTTTTTTTTTTTTTTTTTTTTTTTTTTTTTTTTTTTTTTTTTTTTTTTTTTTTTTTTTTTTTTTTTTTTTTATTGTCGCAGTAAGCAGATTTAAAAAAAAAGGCTACGAATTGGTTTTGTAAAAAGGTTTTCTGTTTGGTTACTGTGTGACGATAAGAAGACAATAAGGAAAAACATTGTTCTGTTTGAGTATTACGACAATACGCAGGTTCGATTTTATTATTTATTATATTGGGTTGTCGTCATGTGCAAGAGGGATTTGCAATAAATTTGTTAATTAACGCATGTAGTAAATTGATTTCTTGTACTGCTTTTAAAACATGGATCAACCACGTATTAATTGGTCTGAAACCTCGTACTTCATTAAATGTGATCGGTGGAGCAAGGCTGTCGATTAGTGCATGATATTCTCTATTGAAATTTGTCAACTTCGTACCAATTAATTCTTTTCTTCAATCATGGGTCGGTTGATAAAAGTTTTATCATTCAAGTGGATTTATTATTAAGCAGAATTGGTCAAAGTGTTACGGCAAAATTCGATTTTTATGATGAAAGTGAGGCTAGTTTTGTCGTGATCTGCATGATGGGTCGATGTTGTGGTCTTGCGCATGTGTTATGGTGTATATGGTTTATTCTTGAATTATTCAAGATCACATGTTTGTTCGCATATGGCTGGATCAATAGTCGTCGTATACTGCTGATGAGAATTAATTGCAAGTGGGTTGATGAAATTTATTTTTTAAGGTTTGTCGTGTTGCTGTTTTTAAGTTTGGTGTTGGCTGAGAATTTACGAGAGATGCAAAAGATTGATAACAAAGGTAAAGTGCTGCTTCTACTTCAACGTACTGCCCGTATTGTTCAAAGTACTGCTCTTCTATATTAAAGTACTGCTGCTCGACTTTGTGAAAGTACTGCTCCATGGTTTTCAAAGTACTGCTCTCTCCAACGTACTGTTTATTGCAAAGTACTGCTGTGATTTATGGAGACATGTAAGAGTTTTATGGTTCAATATCTATGCATGGTTTACAAGTAGTAAGGGGAAGTACATATGCTCAGATCGATATGAGTTTGATTGGTTTTGGATTACACACACAGAAGGATATTTTGTTACACACACAGAGGAAGAAGTTTTGTTCTTAAAGGTTTCAAAAGGCTCATTATTTGGATTATTGGATTAATTGATTACGAAGAAGATTGTTTATCACTTATTTGAAGGTGAAGTGGAGCTTCTTAGATGCGTGTTCTTATCATATCTTAAACGGCTTCATCACGTTTAAAGATAACTTGTTTGTGCGTTAAAGATGTGACAAAGACTTGATGAATCTAGCAATGTGTGATTTTTCTTATGATGCTCTATGCACACATTGGCTATCACTTAAAGGAGTTACGTTGTAGTGCTCAGTGTCTCATATAGTTGAGGATTTTTTCAAGAGGTTGCGGTCTACTTATACTATTGTTGTTCTGGTATGAGTTTGGAGTCACGTGGTTAGTACAAGACATAAGACACAAGTTTAGGTTGTTCTACTTCTTCATCAAGTTCGTTATATTTGGTTTTCTTCATCAGTGATCATTACAAGGAGCTTACAGAATTGAAGATTCAATAGATGGTAAACATATTAGTTTCAGGGGAAGCTTATTGATTAAATGTTCAACCATCTACATGCACCACTCAAGGGGAAGCTTTCAATTCGTTCCCTATTTGTTGATAACAAAAAGGGGAAGAGATGTTGAAGAGATATTGGAGTGGCATTGCATGACTTAAGGGGAAGACAAGATTTTTTCATTCATGGTGAGATTTGATTATCTCAATTTCTCTACTTCGTCTAGAGAAGTTCGTACAAGAAGGTGTTTGTTTTGTCATCATCAAATAGGGGAAGATTGTTGGGAATTATATTTATTGATTTGATGATACAAAACAAGAAGAATGAAACATGAAGGGCTTAAAGTGACAAGAAGGAATTCTACAAAAGATGGGAAGGACTTGCTTGCAAAAGAAGTTTTATTTATTAGTCCTTCGTAGTAATTTGTAAACCCTAAAGCTCTATTATATAAAGAGATCAAGGGTGTAGGATTTTATCAATTAAGTCTTCCATAATGTAGTCGACTAAAGGTGTGTGTGTGTAACCTAGGCGTAGGAGATAAACGCCTAGGGTTAGTCGTTAGTTGTTTAGTTTAGATAACGTATTCTACTTGATCAAGGTAGAACATGTTATTAAGTTTGTAATCGTTAGAAAGTAAGATGATAATGAAAAACCTTGTTCATGATAACGTTAATTCATTGTTTGAATATTCTGCTTTCGTTATTGTGTGTTCCTAGATTAAAGGTTTAACAACCTAGCCCGTAACGATCAAGTATGCTGGGTTCTACACTATGGCTGCTCATTTGTTTCTGAAATCATGTATAGGGATCATCTTCAATCAAGATTTCAAACACAACATAATCATAGTGGTCCCCTACAGTTTCATCAAAAGCATAAAGTAATTAACTCTTCATCTGTTAAGGCATCAGTGACCTACTACTCTGCTAATTCACCTTCTCTAGAAATCACTGGTAATTTCACCATCAAATCAAGGGTCCATCTACGTCATGTTTTTCTCTCAGTTAAACCGTCACAACACAGAATCCTAAATTAGCACCACAAATTTTAATTTTTCTTTCTCCATCTTCAATTTATTATGTCAAGATTTTTAGAGGTAACAATATTTGATGCGGTGTTCATTGTATGTGTTCATGATTGTTGCTGGTGGTTCATATTATTTGTTTTTACAGGTCTTGATTATGTCATGATTTTTAGATTGTTGACTTATGGTTCATTATTTTTTTGTTTTGCAGATTTGGTGGGGATTAGACAGTTATTTGGAAATTGCGGGTTGGTGTTTGCGATGGTGAAACTAGCGGACGAACCTGAAGAAGATTGATGGTGTACAACTAAGTTTGTGATAACTAATAACCTTTGAGTCTAATTTGCATCAGGTGTAATCGGATTCAGATGCTCATATGTCAGGTGAATGATTTCGTTGATTTGTTCTTTTTTGTTATTAACCAAATTCAGTTGAATCTTACAACTAAGTTTCGTGACTGTGAAAAAAATAAATGACGTAGAGTGGATTTTTGTTGGAATTAATTGGTTAAATGTTTATGGGTATATACTGAAATACTGCTCAAATATTGCAGAAGTCATTTTTGATTGGTTCACTCAGTTTAATAGTTAAGAAAAGAAACTGTTGTGATACAAGTATTTTAATGGTTGCTGATTTTATATTTCTGTTTATGTGAGAGACTAAAAGGATTTTATGCAAAACCTTTCTTCGCTTGTTTTCATGAGTCTTTGAGCCGCCCGCCGCGAAGCCCGGGTACCCTACTAGTATTTCTAATGTTGGAATATTATATTATGCAGGGTTTATGAAGACGACGTGATCCGATGAGCTTTATTCGTTTCCGTTAGTAATAAATCGTCTTAGTTATTTATATTGAGTTCTAGTTATGATTTTTATATTCTAAACACCATGGTTTACAAGGATGTTGGACGTATTGTTTCTTACTTTATTATATTCAAGTATGTTGATTTGATATTATTGATGAATAATAAAAATTGGGTTCAATTTATTTTGGATTTGATTGAATTATATTTGTGAAAAATTGAGATGGTTGGTTGCTACAATGACTAACTAATTGTCGAATGCAAAACCGTGCCAAATGACTTCTATAACAAACAACGTGCCAAATGTTTTTTGGCAAGGCAAATAAAAATGTGCCAAATACGTTTGGCACAACAACGGAAACCGTGCCAAATACTTTTGCCACGGTAGATAAAACCGTCTAAAATAATTTTGGCACGATAAATAAAACCGTACCAAATAAGCATTAGGCATGGGAAATAAATTGGTACCAAATACGCATTTTGGCACGGTAAATAAAAACTGTATCAAATAAACGTTCGGCACGGGAAATGAATTGGTACCAAATATGCATTTGGCACGGGATATAAAAGTGTGACGAATGCCCATTTGGGACGCAAGATTATCAACAGTGCCAAATACTTCACTCATGGCACGCCAAAGTTAAACCGTCCAAAAAAATCATGCCAAATACTATTTAGCACAGTTTCAACCCGACCCAAATGTATTTGGCACCCTCATATTTAGGACGGAGCCAAAAGTGTGCCAAAGCCGTGCCAAATAGCATTTGGCACGGCTTTTTAAGTATTTGACACAGATTTCCACCCTCCCAAATACCACTTTTTCTTGTAGTGTCACTTAAATCTTTAGCAATAATGACGGGTAATTTATCATCACCCTCCAAAAATGCGTATTCAAGATGAGGTGGCAAGTCTTTAAGTTCGACCTCAGGAAATTCTTTAGTTTTCTCAACTGATTTGATTTCCTCTTTATGAAGTTCTACGGGAGGGAGTGGAGGAGAATTGTCCTGATTCAACAATTTCTCAAGAAGAAGAATATCTCCCTCCAGATCAATCTCATTGGTATCAATTCCCTCTGGAACTGAATCACTTNACTTCATGTTCACTTTCCACTACCTTGGAAGGAGGAGAAGAAGAGGTAGTAGGAATAGTGGGTCCATCATATGAAACACCACTTCTGGTTGTGATCGCCTTTGCATCGCCCCTCGGATTAGCGACCGTGTTGCTAGGTAAAGTACCTGAGCCCGAGGGTCGATCATTTAAAGACTTCTTGATCTCAGAGATCTGGCTGACCAACAACCTGTTTGTTTCTTCCTGAGTTTTCATGAACTGCTTTAACAACTCATTAGATGATGGTTGTGGAGCTGGGAGAATGGCTTGAGTTTGGTTAGGGAAATTTTGGACTCGGTTATTTTGATTATAACCTTGATGTTGGAAATCCCCTTGATTTGGATTACCATTTCCCTGAAAATGATTTCCTTGGTTGAAATTGTTCCGATTAAAGTTTCCTTGGTTTTGGAAACTTTGATTTTATCCTGGATAGAAATTCCCTTGGTTTTGATAACCTTGGTTCATTCGAGGTTGGTTTTGGTTCCGGTTTTGGTTGAAACCGGGTGGTCCTTGATAATTGTTAGCACGGTAACTTGGTTCAATTTGAGGAAGGTATTGATTACCTCCTTGATTTGAAGTATCGGCTATAGCATTGGCTTCAAAAGGACTACCATCGGTGGCAGTACAGTTGTAGTATGCATGAGGGCCACCACAAGTGATACAGACTTCCACTTTCTTCACTTCAGCATGTGAAGGATTTTGTGTACAAAGTGACTTTCTTTTGGTTTGAGAGAACCAAAGCTTGAATAGCATCCGTGAGTTTGTCAATTTTAGCATCGGTGCTAGAAGTACTCACGGGAGATGAAGTAGAAGGACCAGCACTAGCATGAGATTGATATGGCTTTGTTCGTGCAGAGCGGACCTGAGACTTATTTTCAATGATTGCTAAAGCTTCTTTTGTGGTTTTGCTCAAAAAATTACCTCCCGCGGAGGCATTAAGAGAATCTTGGT
>LBNU01002853.1:12985-24324 GCA_014162995.1 Artemisia annua | reverse complement strand
TGGATGAAAGCTTTTAAGAATTGGCAATTCTAGTCCCTCGAGTTTGAAAAATTACAAAAATGGCCCCTGGGAAATGCAAAATTTGGAAAATTGTATTTATGGTCCTTGGTTTATCATAGTATGGCAAGTTTTACCCTTGGGATGAGTTTGGGAAATTACATTTCAGCCCCTCAATTTTCAGGAAATTACAACAATGGTCCTTATACTTTACTAGAATAACCAAATGGACCTTGTATACTTTAAACCCAAAATAAACTATAACCCATTACACAAAACAAACACACCCAGCCTGTGGCCCAAATTCCTTATCAAAAGCCCAAACCCAAAACAACCCAAACCCCGTTCATTAAACCCCGGTCAAACTCATCCCTAACCCCCCTTTTCCCTCCCCTAATCCTCCATTACCCTAAAACCTCAAAACCAGGGAGATTTGTCCTCCCCACATGGCTCCCTTCCACCTTTCTTGTTCCCCCAGTACACCCCATCATAAATACTTTCACCTACACCTCACCAAACCAACCCAATTGGCTTAATCAACTTTTCCTGCCAAAATGGGTTTCAACGGCCATGATCAATTTAAGCCATCCAAGGGCTCACAGAGAAGTGGGAACTGCTCAGAACCCCACATGTGTCTTTATAAGTGAAAGAGATGGAAGAGAAAAGGAGTTAGCTAGTGTAGTGTAATTTTAATTTACTTATGTCGTTTTAATTAGTTCTCCTTTTCCAGTGTAATTCTTAGATTAAAAAGGTTGTATTAGACGTTTTTAGTGTGATTTAAACTAATTTCCATTATTGAATTCAGTTCTAATTCCATTTTCAGTATATGCAAATTTTTCTTCGAAATTCTCAAATGTAGTTTTATGTTGTAAAAAGTTGTTGATTCTGTTCCATTCAGTTCACATTAAGTTAATGATAAGTTTTTAGAAGCTTTCAAAGCATTTTAATCAGTTTCTAAGTTAAAAACCAAAATTACTAAAAATACTTAATAAATAGCAATAAAATAAAAAATCAATGTTTATGATGAAGAAGGCAAGGAGCAGGGTGGATTAAGGATTGCCCTGGTTTAGTACTCTATGGGGAGTGAATAGGTGTTAACTTTGGCCCTTGGTACTTAGTTCTGAGCATGGATCAACTTGTAAGCCATATTCTTACATTTTGGTAATTTACTGTACAATAGTTCATTAGTTGCTTATTTGTGTTGTTTTATGCTTCTTAGATGTAGTTAAGTTAGATTATAGCTTTTTATAGCTTGCTTGTTAATTAGATGTTATTGTTGCTCATATGTCCTCTTAACTGCTACAAATTTCATACTTTGCATATTAGTGTATCAATGGTTGTTTATGGTCAAGATTAGAATAAAATCAGTTAGAGTAACTTAATAAGTAATTCTGAATCAGTCTCATGGATTGAATCAGTAGTTTGCTTTGAAAATCTCATTTACATACTTTTTAAGGAGTGTTTGGATTTGCTGAATTTACTGTGGTAGAGGTTGTTTGTGTTGTTGTTCTTGTTTGATGTATGTCACAACATGACCTAATATCTCAGTTAAACCACAAAATCTAGTACTACTTTGATTAAAAGTCAAAAACTCACTTGATCTCATCTTGTGAGTTAACTGTTGGATTTCTAAGAACCATAATCTGTCATATAGTTTAATAGTTGTTAGGATTGCTTAATTTAGGTTCAATTTACCTTAATATAACATAATCATTTACTATTAATCAGTTAAAGTTAGTAAAAGTCAACTTTATGTGTTTAATTAAAAAGTCAAAAGTTCACTAGTTAGTTAGTTTCACTAATCTTGAAAGAATGTTCATGATCTCAAATCTCAACCATTTGGACTGAAATCTTGGGAAATTGAAGTTTAGTTGCTTATATTAACTGTAATTATTTTATATTATTTTTGTGATTTTTTCTCACTGCTTATTTGAGCTTATTTTTAGACCTGTTTGGTGAGAAAATGCCCTGTACCAGGGTATGGGGTGTTTAAGCCCTTTTTCTTTAGCTTGTATCTTGTTCCATAGTGTACCTTAGCTTTTGATTTTTATTGTTGTTAGAAGCCCTTCTTGCCAGCTATACATACATGCGCTTATCTTTTATTTTCCAGCTTATTTACATGTTTCTTTTGGTCTATTCATTTTCACTCAACACACTGACCACACTGACTCATCAGTGTGGTCAAGCTTGTTTCAAAAGCTCATTGTGAGCTTAATTGTGGGTCACACCTTGTGTTTTTGGGTTCTTTGAGAAGCCCACAGATCCAGCTTGTAGGATCAAGGGTCATTTTGGGCTCTTGAGCTTATCTACATAGCTAAATTTTGGCCTGCAGTTCCTTTACTTGGCATGTTTGGTTTCAGTGGTTGGAATTTGCTTATTATAGTTTATTGATCTTTTCAGTGTTAGTATCTTGTTGTTTCAGCTTATTTTGCACTCCTTTCACTTGCTTCTAACCTATCCTAGTCCTAGTTTAGCTGGTAGCTTTTTCCCTTAAGCTTTTTCAATCCTAAATTCCAAGTTAAGCTCAAAAGGTTTAACTGTTGGGTAGAGAAGCTCACTCAGAGCTTATTTATGCTTTTCCAATGTTTTGGTTTTACAAAAGTTTTCTTATTTTGGTGTTAAAGTAGTTTGGTAAAAGAAAAACAAAAAGAAAAAAAGTTTGCAAAAAAAAAGTGTACCGAGTGGGATTCGACCCCTGGTCATTTGGCTCAAACCTCAAACCTGGGTCATGCACCATCTGGGCTATAGCTTTCCTAGTGATTATAGTTTTCACTCTTTTTTATATAGTACTAGTATTCCAGTTTAGCTTAATAAGCTTTAACAGCTTATTTTTCAGCTTATTTTTAAGCTTTTCATAACTTTTATATTTTTTCTAGCTTTAGTATACTACTAAGTATTTTTAGAAAAAGTTTTAGATTTATTACTTTTCATTTACTATTTATTATAATTTAAATTAGTTTAATTAGTATTTAAATAGTTTTTAATTAATAATAATTAAATAAATAGTGTAATAAATATTTTTCTTTTTCCAATAATTTTCTTTTATCATTAGGTTTGTAAAAAAGTAATTTTCATATCCGTAGGCCTTTTATTTCTTAAAACTCGCGTTTTATTTGGTACGTTTACGTAATGTTTATTTAAACGTACGTGTTTTAGTTTTTATAAGTTTTTAGGTTATTTGTTTTCACGTAATCAGTCTTATAGCTTGTTTAAGCTATTTTGTTTTATATTTCCTTTATTCACTTACTCTAACCCTTTTCCGTTCAAAATCACCCGATCACAATTCGTTTTCGAATACGATTCACACCTCGTCGGGACATAACGACCCGGGGATATTCTATACTCCTTGGTTTAGCATTGTGCCCTGGATTGTTTAACTTAAATTGACCAAATCCTTGGTTGACTTTAGTTGACCATTCAGGACCAATCACCTATCTGTGAGGACTTGAAGAAATTGTTTGATTCAATGTATGATGAGTATTTTGAGCCTCAACAGAGAGTCGAACCTGAACAACAAGTCATAGATCCTGATGCTGCTCCTAATGATGAACCTCAACCCACAAACGGGCCTTCCATCTCCATTTCTATTAGTCAGAATGCTCCATCATCTAGTCACACCAATCACACAGATCAACACTCTTAAATTCCACAAGAAGAAGCATCTGATAACACCTTTGAAGTGAATCCTTTTACTCAACCACCTGATGAACCTTTTGTCAACGTATTTGCTCCTGAACCATCTACTTTAATTTGGCAACCTCCTCAGAAGATTCCAACACTGCTACTTCAATTCCCAATCATCAACTTCATGAGCATATCAGGAAATGGACAAATGATCACCCGATTGACAACATCATTGGTAACCCATCTAGGCCAGTATCTACACGACGACAACTTGCCACAGATGCTTTATGGTGTTTTGTTAGCAACGTGCTGTCCAAAGTCGAACCAAAGAATTATAAAGAAGCATTGACTAAAACGTCCTGGTTCACTGCAATGCAAGATGAAATCCATGAATTTGACAGACTAGATGTTTGGGAATTAGTGCCCCCTCCCGACTGTGCAATGATTATCGCCCTCAAATGGATCTTCAAAGTGAAGCTTGATGAATATGGTGAAGTGTTAAAGAACAAAGCTCGACTTGTGGCCAAAGGGTTCAGACAAGAAGAAGGCATCGACTTTGAGGAATCATTCGCACCAGTTGCCAGAATTGAAGCCATCAGAATCTTCCTTGCCAATGCAGCCAGTCAGAACATGGTTGTATACCAAATGGATGTGAAGACTGCCTTTCTCAATGGACACTTAAAGGAAGTAGTATATGTAAGTCAACCAGAGGGGTTTGTTGATCCTGAACGCCCTAATCATGTCTATCGCTTGAAGAAGGCACTATATGGTCTTAAACAAGCACCCAGAGCATGGTATGATACACTGTCCAAATTTCTTCTAGCCAACCAATTCACCAAAGGTGTTGTCGATCCTACCTTGTTCACAAGAAAGTTGGGAGAGCATCGTCTCCACGTTCAGATCTATGTGGATGACATTATCTTCGCATCAGCCGATCCACTAGAATGTGATAGGTTTGCACAAGAAATGAGTACAGAATTCCAAATGTCCATGATGGGGCAAATGTCGTTCTTCTTGGGGCTTCAGATTTCTCAAAACCCACATGGTATCTTCATCAATCAATCCAAGTATGCCATTGAAATACTAAAGAAATTTGGATTCGAATCATGTGAATCTGTTGATACTCCAATGGTTGAGAGAACTAAGCTGGATGAGGATATTGAAGGAGCACTTGTCGACCAAACCAAATACCGAAGCATGATCGGATCATTGATGTATCTCACAGCCAGCAGACCTGATCTCTTATTTGCTGTCTGCATGTGTGCTCGTTATCAATCCAAACCTACTAAGAAGCACTTAGAAGCAGTCAAAAGAGTCTTCAGGTACCTTCAAGGAACAATTCACATGGGCCTTTGGTATCCTAAAGACACTGCAATGGCTCTCACAGCCTACTCTGATGCTGATCATGCGGGTTGTCAAGATACTCGACGAAGTACTTCTGGTGGTGCTCAGTTTCTAGGAGATAAGCTGGTTAGTTGGTCATCAAAGAAGCAAATGAGTACATCAATCTCCTCTACAGAAGCTGAATATATTGCCATGTCATCATGCTGTGCTCAAATTCTTTGGATGAGGTCTCAATTATCCGACTATGGCTTTAACTACAACAAAGTTCCGATGTACTGTGATAACAAGAGTGCCATTGCTCTTTGCTGCAACAACGTCCAGCATTCAAGATCAAAGCACATTGATATTCGACATCATTTCATCAGAGAACAAGTGGAAAAAGGAATTGTGGAACTCTACTTTGTAAGGACGGAATTTCAGCTGGCTGATATCTTCACAAAGGCACTTCCTAGAGAACGGTTTCAGTTCATTCTCCCACGTCTTGGAATGAAGAGCATCACTCCTGAGTCACTCAAAAGTCTTTAGGAAGATAATGAGGAGTAACTGATTCACTTCACATATCCTTATATATATGTATAATATAAAAATCAAAAGTCTTCCCAATTGATTTGAAGCCACCTCGAACTTCTTCATTGATTGGCCTCAAACGGTCAACTTATATCGACCAAGGATATTGGTCAACAAAGTCAAACCTATGGAGCCAACTAACCAAGGAGTATAGAATATCCCCGGGTCGTTATGTCCCGACGAGGTGTGAAAGGGTTTGAGATGATTACTCTAAGGAAATAAAAGTGAAAACAAGTGAAACAAACTAAATTAGTAAAAACGTAAAGCCAATTTAACCTAGAACGTGTTAAAACTTAAAAACGCGCGTTTATGTTAAAAATAACGTATACGCGCAAAATAAAAAGTGAATATTAAGCAATACGAAGCCTACGGTTATGAGAATTATATTTTTGCAAACCTAATGATAAAAGAAAATTTTAGAAAAAAGAAAATTATTTATTTAACCTTTTAATTAATTACTATTAATTAATTACTAAATAAATTAGATTTAATTATTATAAATACTAAACTATTTTTAATAATTACAAAACTTTTTATAAAATTACTTTATACTATTATTAAGCTAAGAAAAATATAAAAGTGACAAAAAGCTTATAAATAAGCTAAGAAGTAAGCTGATAAGTTAAATAAGCTTATAAGGAAAATGTGTACTATATAAAAAGAAAGGAAAGTTAAAACACATAAAAACACCTAGGGGAGATGGTGCCTGGTACCCGTTCGGTTTTGTCACAAGTAACCTAAAGGTAACAGGTTCGAATCCCTCTAACTGCACTTTTTTTCTTTTATTTTTCTTTTTGATTTTTTAACTATACAAAACTATTATACACTGATATTTAAGCAACTTTAATAAAAAGAAACTTTTTAAAACACAAAAATAAGCTGTTTGAGAGCTTATTGCTATGAAAGATAAGCTTAAAAGCTTGAATTGAAATTTTGGAACCTAGAAAAGCTAACACAAAAAGCTACAAAGCTGTTTTAAAGAAGGAAAAAGCTAAATATATGTGAAATGATCTTAGAACAAGCTAAAACAACAAAAATAAAACACTGAATAAGCTGATAAGGTGAAATAAGCACAATCCACAATCCCACAGACCAAACAGTCCCTGCAGTGGACTTTAAGGCTTGAACAAGCTAGGGGCAAAAGCTCTCAATCTCAAAATGAGCACTGACCCAACAAGCTTGTTAGGTGAGCTTCTCAGAAAGCCAAAGTCCCAAGTGTGGGGCCCACTAATAAGCTCACAATGAGCTTGTGAACTAGCTTATGTACACTGATGACTCAGTATACATGGTGAGATGGGACAAGATTTAGAAGCGAAAATAACCATGAGAATAAGCATGAAAATGAAATATGAGCACATGTATAAAGAGCTGGCCAGATGGGCTTTCTAAATCCACAAGAAGCTTAAGCTAATGATGAGTAATGAAAAAATTACAAGCTTGGGAAAATGACCTAATCACTGAAACACCCTTGTGCAGGGCATGAAATAGTCAAACAGGTCAAATGATGGGTCCAAATAAGCACTTAAGAAAATTCCACAAAATAGAGGAAAATATTCATGACAAAGCTGAGCTTCTAAAGATTATTTTCCCAAAAGCCCATAAGCTAAAAGTGAAAATTGTGATCATGAAAATTCCTTCCATTTTTGAGAAAACTGACAAACTATGCATTTTGACTTTTCTAAGTAAAACACATAAGTTGACTTTTTTGAGATTTAATCCTAATCTAATGACTGAAATTGATATGTTAAGCTAAAATGAAACTGAAATGAGCAAATATAACTACTAATGAATGGAAATGGATGATTATGCTTCTTGAAAACTTAACAGTGACTGAAATAAGGGAGATTAAAACCTATTTTGACTTTTCACTAAAAGAACCTTTGATTTTATGACTGATATGAGCTATTAGGACCTAAACTAATATGTTTACATCAAAAACAACAACGAAAACACAGGACTCAGTGGTGAAAACCACTTATCCAAACACTCCTTCAAAAAAGCTATTATGTGATTCTTGAAGCAAATGAAAGAGCAGGACCTTGATACTGAATCAAATGGTCATAATATGATAACATTAGATCATAGGAGCATAAAACATCAACAACAACAGCATAATACCTATGAATCACACTTATGCTATTTTGACTGAGCAAATAAGGATTTCAAAGAACAAGTGTATAATTTTAAGCAATAACTCAACTCTAAAACAACAAATAAACATAAAATAGCAGAGAACACCAGTAAATATCTATTGTACAGTACTAAGCAAGAAAATGAGAAACAAGCTTACAACTGATCCAACACTGAGAACTGAGAGCCAAGGACTCTAAGCACTTCCTAATACCTCCACTGAGGCATCTAACACCACTCCAATCCAAAATCATTCATACTCCTTGCTTCAATCTGCTTCTCTGCTGATTTTTTATTTATTGGATATTTTTGAGCTATTTTTATGTATATTTGGTTTTCTTAACTAAACTGATTTAAATGCTTTAGAAGCTTTTAAAAACTTACTTGTGTACCTAAATGAGCTTATAGGATCAAGAAACTACAACTTTTAACAACCTTAAGCCAACATGAGATTTTCAAAGAAAAAATGGTAAATACTGAAAATGGATTAAGAACTGAAATTCATGATTGAAATAAGTTCAAATTATACTGAAATCATTAGGAATACAACTTAGAAGTTAAAAGATACACTGGAAATGGAGAATTAACTTAAAACGACATTATTTTCCTAAACTACAATACTACTAGCTAACTACTCTGTCTTTTTCCTTCTTTCTTCATTTATAGTCTTCAAAAAGGCTCCTTGGCACTTTCCCACTTCTTTTTAGGGCCCTTGGATTACTAGAATTCATCCTGGCCGTTGATGTCATTTTGGCGGGAAAAAAATGTTTTAGCAACTGGGTCTGTTTAACTTGGCAGGGTGGGTTAGGTTTATTGTTTAGTGGTGGAAAGTGAGGATTAGGTATGGAGTGTGGCAGAGGAGGGTGGATAGAAGTGATGATGGTGTTTGTAGGTCGATCAGGTCACGGGGGAGTGGTTTTGAGAGGGAGGGGTGGTTTGACCGTATGGTTGACCTGGGTTATTAACCAGGAGTTGGGCCAGGGTTTATGTTTTGGGCCAAGGTTATAAATGGGGTGTGTTGGGCTGACTTTGGGTTTTGGGTTTAGGAAATGGGATGGGTTATTTTATTGTTGGGTTGGTTATATTAGTGGGTTGGATTAGGTTTAGTGTTATTACAAAGGGTCCATGTGGTTTAGTGAAAAGGTAAGTATAGGGACCAAAAATGTAATTTCAGAATTTTGAGGGGTTAAAGCTGCCAACTTTCCAAACTCTTTCCAAGGACTAATATTGACTTCTTGTGACTTCCCAAGGGCCAAAGTTGGCTTTTCCTCCAAATTATTCCACCAGGGACCAATTCTGCCAATTGTTGAAACTTGAGGGACCAAAATGTAAATATCCTCAAACTTTTTCACCCAAGGACCATTTTTGATAACTTTTGATTTTTAAAGGACTTGGGTTGACTTATCTTTCAAAATAAATGCTCAGGGACTAATTATGACAAGTTTTGAAAGTTGAGGGACTGAAACTGCTAATTATGCAAACTTTATTCGTTTTTTATCTGTTTTCAATCATTTTGCATCTAAAACATATAAAACACAATCTTGGGATATTTTTAGTATTTTGATGCATTTTGAGTGTTTTTAAATGTTTTGCAGCTCAGATTTGACCAAAAATGATGAGTGTTTGAGCACTCATCATTCATGCAAGCTCTTTTGTCGTCTAAGCACCTCGGTTGTTCATTCATGAAGTATTTCATTTGTTTGATCGCTAGGAGATGGGGTTGTATACTCGGGATAGTCGAGATCCTCTAGATTGTCAACGAACTCGTTGAACGAAGGGGTACTAACACCATGGGTGCTTTCCTCCTCATCGTCATCGTTTAGTCAAGATGATGAACCGTGAAAACTATGACGACGAGATTTTCCCTTGTCACTGCGAGTTCGTCGAGTTTATTTTAGAGCGAGAGGACGCAAGGTGGGATAGATGGACTCATAGATGCTATCGTCAAGATCGGGGTAGTGCTCGATAACATGACGATAGAGACAAGTGAGGAACATTCCATATGGGAGATTTGCTTTTGGATTTTTCCTTGCGCACTCAATTCATTTGATGAAGAAGTAGGCCAAATTGTATGGTTGCTCAACAACGATACAATACAACATATGAGCAAGGCACGCCGGGAGATGTCCCGATGGCCTCCGTACCGAACGCATTCTCTCGAATGAGTTCTTCCCAACGCTTCATGTTGGGGCCTAATTCTTTCAGAAGAATTTGATTTTCGGAGATTTGGACATTTTTGATTTGATTTTGCGAGTGGTGGTGACACGTTCCAAACCAATAATTTGACGAATTTCGTCGGGAGAAGGAATGTGGGAAAGATATGGACCGAAGGTAGGACGACAATGCTCAAGAGAGTCAAGATCCCATTCATTAGAAAAAACGGCTTGACTTCTAAAAGGGATTCGAAGGATTTGACCGAATTGGTCGAGAGTTAAGGTGATGAATTCGTGTTGGATCATGAAAGAGATGAAGATCATACCAAGGTCATCGGTTTGAACCGTGACTTGGCTATAGAAGTCGACAAGGAAACAAGGGATGATGGGTTCATTTATTTCGTAGAGACAATCAAAATTGATGCTTGTAAACAAGCGATCAATGAAGTCGGATTGAGAATAAGCACGATCTACTACACGTCCCTCATGAACGTTTCTATCCTCAATTTGACGATATAGATGTCCAATGGAGGGAGATGTAGTAGGGAGTTGGGAAACTTTGGGAATGTAATTTTTGGTTTGTGAGATATCTTCGATAGTCGCTTTTGGCATTTTCACCTAAACACAACAACAATACAACAAGACCACAATGAATATAACAAAAAAATAATGATGTATGTATTGTTATGACATATGTTGGAATGTAAACATACTTCGATTCTAATACTTTAATCCTAAGAAGTAGTTTACTATGTTCCGTATTTTTACTTTTAACTCGTTCTAGATATATTTTACGATGTTTAGTAAGTAGTTATGGACTAATCCAAACGCCCCTTTAAACATCTTAATATATCATGAAATTTACTAGATTTACATTAGATTGTAAAACTAGCCATTTCTTACGAGTTTCTTATGCATGTGTTTTGTTTTCGAAAAGTATGGCTTATATTTTGACTCAAAAATACCATTTTTCTTACTAAACCAAACGCTTCCTTAACTAGACACTATGCTACTAGTATGTCAATATATATATATGAATTATATATCTTGACAACTCCAAATTACTAGTTTTAAGTTTATAATCTTGACAATGTTTTATAAAAATTACAACGACTTGATTTCGACATTGTATGGATATAATCAAAACACCCTCTTATCATATACAAAAATATTTTTACTTAGTCGAAAAATATAGTTTCATGTTTTACAAGTTATGAAAACATAATATGATTAGTTTTAACAAGTTTTTATAGTATTATTCAACAATGTGTTTACGAAAAATTTTGAAAAGGAGTGTATGAAATTTTTCAAAAATTTTCGACAAGAGGGTTTGTAATTATTAGTTCCTAGTGTTAATTATGCATCCTAATCCTAAGGGAAGCATTTAGTTATGGAAATCCTAGACCCAAATCGAAAGAAATTATGAATTTGAAGAAATTAGTAAAACATGCATAATCTTGATTTTGACCAAATTAGATGGAATTAGATGAAATGTGTTATGGAAAACTTACAATATGTAATGGT
>LBNU01002852.1:8950-40158 GCA_014162995.1 Artemisia annua | reverse complement strand
CGAGCGACACGGTCAAGAACCCGAAACTAAACGTTAACTTCATTTCTTCAGTTTCGTCCCCTAGTTCTTGCCCACAATACTATTCGGTCAACACCGTGAGCACGTGTTTCAAACAAACCCACATCCCTCAAAAAGACCATGCGAATAAGGTATCCAACACAAAATCGGTCAACAACATAGTTGAAACACCTCCCACTCAAGACCTTGACAAAGAATTCAAGGAACTCCACCTTGAACGTCTGGTTATTGATGTGTTAGAACGAGCCCCCTACTATAACACCCTCTTAGAAAAATATGAGAAGAAGCTCAAATTAGGTGAAAAAGGGACAGCTTTCGTTCGAAACAAACTACCTAAGAAGTTAGAAGATCCGGGCTTATTTGCCCTACAGTGCAAGATCGGTAATTCGGAAGCTTATGACACATTAGCCGATCTTGGATCTAGCCTCAACTTACTTCCATTACCTCTCTACACCAACCTCAAACTAGGAAAGCTAGAAGAAACCGAGGTAATAATAGGTTTAGCGGATGGAAGTGTAGCATACCCGGTAGGAGTAGTAAAGGACGTGGTAGTTCACATAGGGAAGTTCACAATTCTAGCCGATTTCCACGTCCTCGATATGGTGAGCAACCCTACATACCCCTTGTTGATAGGAAGAGGATTTTTAGCCACTGCTAGTGCTATGATTGATTGCAAGGAATCCAAGATAGCGGTAGGAGAAGGAGAAACTTGGTCGGTTTATGATGTTAAGAAACATGCCTACGACACCATTGAGGAATCAACCGATAGAAAGACCTCTAGATACGGACCATGGTTAGAAGGAGACTTTATAGGACCCCAATGCCCATTCGGTTTAAGTGTAAGGGGGGAAAATGAAGGCACCTTAGAGAATTCAATTGCGCTTGATTTTTGTTTGTTTGATAGTAAATTTGTAATAAAACCGAGAGAAATATTTGTTAGGGTAATTTTAGCGCCAATTTAAAATTTTTTACAACATTTAGAAGTGAGACTTTGGTTTTAATGAGCGTCTCATGGATAGGAAATTATATGACTAGCACAAAACCGTACCACTAAAAAATTTTCCACCCCAAATATGTGAGGTTCACCCCTAGAATTGGTAGGAAAAGCATCCATCTTTGATGCTATGATGTGTGTACCGGTAGCACTTAGATTCTAGAACTTGCGTTAGGACCATCTCAAATCCACAAGTGAGACTACATTCGTGTAGTTAGATCTACTACATGATAAGAGGCATTAGGATTAACCCTTTGTTTTTACACCCGTGTTTTTGTTATAATTACATTGGCTACATTGGTCAAGTAATTCTCCCACACCCTTTGCGTTGTACCCATTTTTGGTACACGATACCCCTAGTACACCCCTCCGAGCCTATCTTTTCGTTTCGACCTTTGAGCATCTTACTCAAAGTGAGAATTTGTTACACCCCACTTAAATGTACACCCAAATCGCCTTAGCCTACCTTGTATGCACTCACCTTTAGTGCATTATTGTGACAACATTTGTTAAACCCTTTGTTAATTATCTAATCGATTACATGGTTGCTAAGTCGAGTCATATCCTTGTACATATTGTTTTGGGACGATTGGGACTCATGGGTAAAGTACTAGTGTAATGGAGTAATGGGGAAGAACAACATTATTACCCCCATATGTGCTAAATATTTTAAAAGTACTCCAAGTTTTTCAATTATCTTAATTCGAGTCATTAGAATAGTAATTGTAAAGTTATGTAAAAGTTCAAGTGTAAGGGGAGAACTGAGGCCCCTATGATATAATATTTTGGATGGTAGGGTAAGAATGTATGCAAAAAAAATAAAAATAAAAAAAAATAAAAAATCAAAAAATCAAGAAAAATACAAAAAATTAGATAAAGAAAGTAGAAAAACATACGGACTACCATCCCGTTTCTTTTATGTTTTTGTTATTTTGTTTTTAACTTAAGATTGAGTCGAGTCTTGGCTTAGCAACATTGTATAGTGCATGTATTTGATCATGATAATTAACTCGCCACCATTAAAATACCCTTTATTCCAACCAAACCGTGTTTATCATATCCCTACACCTTACGTTACAACCCTTTGGAAAGCCCTCTTTGATAGTTTATCTTAGGTCCTTACGCCTAGTGGAAGAGTAATTGATCCTCTCCCAAGCCTATGGTAATCTATTTGCTATGACAGGTAGTGAGAGATATTTTCCATTTTCATATATGAGATATAATTCTATGACACTTGAGAGATGAGAGTATCCAACACTATTTGTGAGGTGCTAGCGTATGATTTCCGTGCTTATTATGATTAGGGTCGAATGACTATCTGTTGTAATTACTTTTATATTTGTGTTAAATGAACCCTAACTCATATTTGGATTGGAATAAAAGCTTATTTGCTTGAGGACAAGCAAATCTCAAGTGTAAGGGTATTTGATGAGACGAAAAGTGTACCCGTTTTAAGGGGTCATTTAAGCCCTAATTCGGGTAAATGTGATCAAATATTGCCCTAAATCGTTCCTTTTGTCATTTTAGGTACTTTTGAGAAGAATTCTGGAAAACATGCTAATTTGGACGTTTTTGGAGCATAAAAGTGAAGAAAACGACAAAGTCTCAAAAGAAGCTGGAAAGCCTTCCTGACGGCGTCAGAGTCACAAGGTGACGCCGTCAGCCAACATTGACAAAGGAGTAAAATCAGATTACACTAGACACCCTATGAAGAAAACAAGATGTTTACACCTGACGGCGTCAAGTGTTAGAGAAAGTAGGCCGTCAGGTTTAATGCTAAAGAGTGACGGCCCATAGCACATTTATAAGTGACGGCGTCAGAAGTAGATCTAGGCCATCCAAGAACCCTAATGACGGCGAGCTGACGGTGTCAGAACCCATAACCTGACGCCGTCAGAGTGTAAAATCTATATATACTTTTCTATTTTTCATTCATTAGGGTGGAACTTTTGGTACAAGTTTGGGAAAAACCCTAAAGACGAATTTGGCTGTATTTTCAAGGGTTTTTCACCCTTGAATTCTTCATGTTCAATTAAAGATAAGTCCTCACTTAAATTAATCAATATGTCTATGTGTTGGTTAATTATATCTTATGCTTGTCTTTCAATTAACATGCTAGGCTAGATTTTTCTTGTGTTTGCTTAGATCTAATGAAACCTAACTATTAATTATTGGTTGATTGGTGTGTTATTACTTTGTTGGGATGAATGTTTCATCAATGTTAGGCTTAAGAAAACTGGCAATACTCCTATATGGTAACATGCTTGAACGTCTTAAGAAACATGTAACTAAGGCATACTAGGTTATTAAGGTAGTATTTAACGCATGAGCCACTGTTTACAATCCCTATGATTATGTGTACGCATAGTTGTAGGAGGAGATAAGAGCTCATAGAATTGGGGAGATATGTATGCCACCCCATGAATTGTTAAGGAATACACCCGTCATCCACGCAAGTAATACATACACCAATTAACCGGTAAAAGATAGTTAGGGAGTAAGGAAGTCTAAGTAAGTACATTTGTCTCCATATAAGTTTTCACAACCACAATAGTTTAGTTATTTTATTTTTAATTGCAATTATAGTTTTTGGGTTAGTTGACTAGCAACTAATTCCGCCCACTTCTCCAAAACCCGAGATTTTACTTGCTTTAAAAAAAATATAAAAATACAAAAAAAAAATCTTCCTTCACCCTTAGACCTTTTAGAGTAGTTTTTCTAACCTAACGAACACTATTCCCTGTGAGAGAACGATTAATCCCCCGTACTTACCACTACACTATACTACACCGACCAGGTACACTGCCTGGTGGGATTGCAAGCTTCTCAAGATCCCTTGAGAGGTAAAACCTGGTGCGTGGTCGCAATCCCACGTCATCAGTAAGTTAAGGCTTGATCAAAGATCAGTTAATGTTTCATAAGCCTCCGAATTAACGATCTTGCAAGGTAAAACAAATATGCCCAGGTCATCTAGTTTCTTAGGTAACTTGTTTTGAACGAAAGCAGTACCTTTGTCACCTAAATTAAGCTCCTTCTCGTACTTTTCCAAAAGGGCACTGTAGTAAGGAGCACGTTCAAGGACATCAATAACCGGACGTTCAAGGTGGAGCTCCTTGAATTCTTCATCAAGGTTTTGAGTATGAGGTGTTTCAATTATGTTATTGACCTATTTAGCATTTGATATCTTGCTTTTGTGGTCTTTTTGGAGGACTTGGGTTTGTTTGAAACACGTGCTCATGGCGTTGACCGAATAGTATTGTGGACAAGAACTAGGAGATGAAACCGAAGAGATGGCATTAACGTTTAGTTTTGGGTTCTTGACCGTGTCGGTTGGGAGTGCTCCCATTTCTTGCTCATTGAGAACTTTCAATAAGGCGTCAATCTTATTTGTCATCTCGCTTTGTTTTTGTTTGAAATCGAACTCAAACTTGGCTATACGAGCGTCTTGAGATGCCATAAAATTGGACATCAATCCTTCAAAATTGTTGGTACTACCATAGTTGTTGGAAGGATTGTTCTTGAAAGTACGGTTTGAGGATGAACCGTTCGATTGAAAACGATTAGGTGGGTTGGAAGAATTGTTTTGGGGCGTGTTTTGGTTTTGTTTCCACCTAAAGTTTGGGTGATTTTTCCAAGAGGGGTTGTATGAATCACCGTAAGGGTTTGGCTTGCGTTTGAAAGTGTACCACTTGTCTCCCGCTCCGTCGGTACGCGAGGATGCGTAGTCCGCAAAAGCTTGTTCGGAGAGTTCCATGCAATCACGAGTGTCATGGGGACCACTACAATACTCACATGAAGAAGTGATTTTTTTCACTTGGCTTGAAGGTTTAGGAGCTTCGTAGGATTTCATGAGAAACTTGACTTGGTCTTCAGGTTCCATGATCCTACGGTCGGGAGTGCTTGAATTGTTCGAAGGCAAAGATATTGCCTTGACCATTTTGTTTAAATCACGGGGATCATTCCAACTTTCATTGTCATAGAGAGCAAGATCTTCTATGAGTTCCCATGAATCTTCCGCACTTCGATCACGTAGCTTACCACCGGCCGCTTGGTCAATGGTTTGCCTCGTGGAGAGATTGATATGGTCATAAAAGATTTGGACTTGGAGCCAAAGATATATGCCATGATGAGGGACTTGAAGTAAGTCCTTGAAACGAGTCCCTGCTTCGTAAAGAGTTTCGCCTTGACATTGTTGGAACATCAAGATGTCATTCCTTAACTTTGTGGTTCTCCCCGGTGGGAAAAATTGAGCAAGGAAATGAGAGGTGAGATCATCCCATGATGTGATGGATCCCACGGGTAAACGCTCAAGCCATTGACTAGCTTGGTCACGTAGAGAGAATTGGAAGAGACGCAATCGGGTCGTCTCTCGAGTGTTAACATCAAGGTCTATGGAATCTAAGATTTTGAGAAAGTCCTTGAGATGTTGGTTTGGATCTTCAGAACGAAGTCCATGGAATGCACATCCGCTTTGCACCAATCGGATGGTGTCGGATCGCAAGGGAGACACATTGGCTCCTTGAGTGAGCTCAACGGTATTTCGATAGCCTTGGTGGCTAGGACGGGAGTACTCTCCTAAAATGCATGCCCTAGGAGGTTGGGTTGGTTGTGGTGGGTTTTGTGGTGGGTTTTGTTTTGGTGGGTTGGTGGGATCAAAGATATTACCACCTTCCATGATGACGGATGGTAATGGTTACGAACAAAGGAACGAAGAAAAAGATAGACTAAAGAAAACCTATAAAAATAAAATAAAAATCTCACTAGAAAGGAATATAGTGAGTAGACATGATAAAAATAAATCTCAACCTAATTAAACAATAACTATTCCCTGGCAACGGCGCCAAAAACTTGATGCGTGGATTGCAGTGTACGCGAAAGGTTTTACCTCTTAAGGGATCTTGAGAAGCTTGCAATCCCCACCAGGCAGTGTACCTGACCGATGTAGTATAATGTAGTGGCAAGTACCGGGGGATTGATCGTTCTCTCGGGGAATAGTGTTCATTAGGATTGAAAGTAGTCTAATTAGGTCTAGGGGTGAGGGATGATTCTTGTTGTATTTTTATATTTTATGGAAAGCAAGTAAAAATCTCGGTTTTGGAAGAGTGGTGTCACAACTCGTAATTTCAGGTCATTTTCCAAACCTTAACAATTTACTATTCACAAGTTACTATTCATCATTTACTATTCACCGATCACTATTCATCATTTCACTATTCATCATTTTCGGAGTCGGTTTGAGACTTTGAGAAGTTCTCAAAGATTTTACTATTCACGTGACACTATTCATTATCATTATGCATTATTACAATTTACGTATGTTTATTTATTTAATTAACGTTACCACTCAGTTTTTACTACTAACAATATACCCTATACTCCCGACTATGATCCTAACATATTTTCATACTCATTATTATAATATAAAATTTATATTATTAATTTACCCAGTGTTTTGAAACCAGTTGCTATATTTTCCGGTATACGCCTATAATTACGTCGGATCACGATATCTCAACACTACAATTAATTTAACACCCGATTCTCATCAGGAAAGTAAATTCATAATTTTACAACGTCGTCACATTTTATTTGGTACCGTTAAACTTTATTTCTAGTAAACTCGGTACCCGGTATCACTTAAAACACTAAATATCTATACTAAATCTTACAAAATCTACAATATTCAACAAAATCAACCTACCCTTTCCCCCTTTCCCCCATAATACGCTGGTCTTGCCCCCCTTGGACAAGAAATACTTCAAATTGACCATCTAATTACCAACTTGCCATAGGTTTAGATATTTGCAAATAACACTTCAATACTTTCACACCTAAACTTACTTTACCAAAATCAAAAACTCAAACTCTCTCCCTCTTGCTCAAACCCACGGCCAACCTTCAAAACTAAGAGAAATTCATCAAGTTTTCAAGATCAAGATATAATTTAGTCACTTATATATATTCCTTGTTAGGATTTTGAAATAAAAATCCCAAGGTTACTAGCATAATCATCTCCAAACTCATCAAATCTTCAAGTAAGTGTCTAATTAAATTTGCTACTCTTTTATACTTTCATTTGATCTATTATCATGTCCTAGTAGCAAATCATGCAATATACATATGTTATATAAACCACTTAATACATATATTCTCTTTAAAAATGGATCTAAAGCTTTTTACTTATAGCCTCAAGAGATCCACCATTGTTGGTGATGTTTAGGACCCCATGACACCCTAAGAAGGTGTATGGTAGGATTGGTACTTGTGGAGTTGATTTGAAGTAGTTTGGTTAAGTCTTGAACAAGTTAGAACCAAGAAAAATGAGTTTTAAACTCTATTAGAAAGTTGCTGTCCATTTTTGTAAAATACGGAAAGATCAGGTCTTCCTGGGTAATTTTGGACCAAATATTTAGAAAATACATTCCAAGAAGAAACTATAGCCGAAATAACGGATAAAAACGAGTTAATAACGAAGGAGATATGATTTTACAAAGTTTAACAACGAAAAGTTATTTTCAGAAAATAAGCTTGCTGTTGGACATCATTTGATGGACAAAATGGGGCGTTAGCCGTAATCTAGCCGACCCGAACTATCAAAAATATGTTAGTACGCTGTCCCACGTAGAAAACGGGTTTATAACGACAAAGATGCAAGCGTTTGAACTTAGACGATTTTAATATTTTTGCTTCAGCACTAATAGAAATATTTTCTAAGTATAGAAAAACCAGTTTTTGCACTACACTACTTTGAGAACCGATTTTCTCATTGATCGAGACGCATATGGACTAAACGTCAATGTTATGAATTCAAGACATTGTTACAAGGTTTTCAAAAACGTCAAGCTTGTTTACTAACACTTAATGTACACCATTTCGCGACTAGTTTTGCGAGGTCAATTAGTCATATTTTCAAATTATGAAAAATGTCATTTTACGACGAAAACATCATATTTACCGATAAAACACTAAACAAGGATCATGGAGTAACGTTTCAACATATTTACATGAAAAGTGTTTATTAACTTAACGAGACGTCAAAAATATATTTTTCGACGATAAACATTATTTTCAAAATTTCAAATTTCACGAGTGGTATCGATAACATACGTATTTGCATGTGTAGCATCATTTCACTTCTTACATTAGAACCTATCATTCATATTAGGTTGCGGTTAGAGATTGTGCCTCATTTCGTGTATTCACTTTTGTCTTCGTAGCTATCACACCAGGTGAGTTCATGCCCCCCTATTTTAACTTGTTTTATAATTGTTTTGGGGGAGAATACATGCTCGTTTTACATGAATGCAATACTTGTTTTACTTGAACATGCTACTTGCTTACTTAAACTCCAATTGCCTTACTCAAATGTTTGTGGTTTACTCAAATGCTTTATGTGTTTACATGTTACATACTTCATTATTTTCCCATTGACACTAGTGTTCAAAACGTAATACTGTGGTTTCCCCACTTGGCTGTGAAGTCAAACGTATTGTGGTTTCCCCACTTGACTGTGATGTCAAACGTAGTATTGTGGTTTCCCCACTTGGCTGTGATGTCAAACGTAGTATTGTGGTTTCCCCACTTGGTTGTGATGTCAAACGTAGTATTATGGCTTCCGCTTCATTGTCATCATTGGTTATATGACCTCATTATCATAATTGTTTATATGGCCGTATTGCCAAAAATTGTATATTTAACGGTATTGCTACACTTACCTTTGAATCTTGGTACAAATGTTACTTTCATTTACATAAACCAAATCATAAATGGGCAGTGGGTTGTAAACACACAGGTTGCAAGTCTTGTATGGCCGGGACTTGGAACTGGGTGGATTTACAATACCTTTGCTGGGAAATCTTCATTCAAAGGCTTTACATTACATTCTTTTTCACTAAAATCTATGAACTCACCAACCTCGTGTTGACGCTTTAGCATGTATTTTCAGGTATTAAGCAATGGCACACTACTGGAAGCTTTTGGCAGGGCATGGCATGGTCATAGAAGACTCTGATATTCATATAGGGACCGGTTTAAACTATTTTAAGGGCCTAATCTCGCACTACTTTTAACAATGTAAATTCAACACTTTTGTTAAACAATTTTATTCTAAATGAATGAGATGAAAACCGTTCTTTGCACTTGTGTTGTGATACCAATTGAGTTGCACCCCAGCGACATGTAAGCTTCCGTTGGACCCGATTTTGGGGGTGTGACAAGTGGGCGGAATTAGTTGCTAGTCAACTAACCCAAATAAACTACTAATGCAGTAAAAATAAAATGATAAGAAAATAAAATGAGAAAACTTATAAGGAGAAAACGTGTTTACTTAGACTTCATTACTCCCTAGCTATCTTTTATTGATTGATAAGTTTGTTACAATTTCGTGGGTGACGGGTTGCATCCTTAATACCATTCGTGGGGCCGTGTACGACCTTCCCCAACTCTGTAAGCTTCTATATCTTCCTATGGCGACATGTTTAGTATCCTAACCATGGCCTCCTTAATAGTCACTTATGCATTAAACACAACCATTAAAATCGTAGTACACATCCGATTCATGTTTCTTAAGACGTTCAAGCATGTTACCATATAGGAGATTAGCCAGTTTTCTTAAGCCTAACATCGATTATCATTCACCCAACAACAATTAATAACAAACCCTCAATCAATAATCAATAAATAGGTTTCATTAGATCTAAGCAAAAACAAATAAACTTATCCTAGCAAGTTAAAAGAAAGACAAGCATAAGATATAATCAAACAATACATAGACATATTGAATGATTGATGGATTACTTATCTTTAAATAAACATGGAAGAAATAAGGGTATGAATCCCTTAAAAAGTTCTGAAATTCGTACTAGGGTTTGTGTGTGTGTTCCACCAAAAAGTTCCTCTCCTATGAATTAAAAATCGAAAATTATATATTGAATTACGAAGGTGATGGCGTCCCATTTTAACGGATGACGCTGTCATCTCGCCGCGGTAGGGTTACTTGTCGCCCAATCCATCTACTTGACGTCGTCTGCTTGTAAGCTTTCTGGGCCGTCAAGCTATAGAGAATACACGTGACAGCCTACTTCAGGTAAAGAGTGACGGCGTCACGTGTTAAGTATAAAAATTCTTTTGGCGCGTCAAGTTTAAACGTGATATCCTCCTCATGTCTTAAAGACTGACATCGTCCCTTTGGAATAGGTGATGCCGTCAGGTACAATTTCTAGCTTGGATTCTTGACTTTGTCGTTTTCTTAACTTTTTGCTCCAAAAACATCCAAAATGCTTTGTTTTCCAGAATTCTTCTCAAAAGTACCTAAAATGACAAAAGGAATGATTTAAGGTAATATTTGATCATAAAATCACGATTTAGGGATTAAATGACCCCTTATAAGCGTAACACTTTTCGCCTCATCAGAAACCTCGATTGGTTAATTCCTGGAGTTGTTCAGAGAGTTCCTTCATCTCTGAAGGGGATAACCTATAGGGGCCTTGGGCTATAGGTGCCGCTCCGGGAATTAAGTCGATTTGAAATTCTATTTGACGAATGGGAGGTAAGCCAGGTAAATCATTGGGAAAAACTTCTGTGTATTCCCTGACTACAGGGATTTCATCCAGTTATTTTTCATCTGGCTTAGTCTCCGTTACTTGAATAATGAAGACTTGACAACCTCATGAGATGTATCGTTCCGTTTTGATACATGAGATGCAGTTAAGACAAGTCTTACTTCAATCTCCTCGGATAATTAAAGTTTCACCGTTGATAGGTACATGGATGATTTTCTCGTCACAAAGAATCTTAGCTTGATTCTTGGACAACCAATCCATTCCCACAACAACGTCAAAACTACCGAGTCTCATGGGTATAAGATCGATTTCGAAAGGGTGGTTAAGTAAGGTTAGGGTACAACCCTTAATGACGGTGTTAGTACTAACTAGGTTTCCGTCAGCCATTTCTATCTCATAGTAAGTATCTAAAGCTATGGGTTTGATCCTAAGTCTAGAGGCAAAAGGTATAGATACGAAACTCTTATCGGCTCCAGAATCAAATAATACTTTAACTAGATGATGGTTTATGAGACACTTACCCGTGACTTCTTTCGGATCTTGCGGATCATTCCTATCCCTCAACATATAAGCTCTACCCTGGGGACCATCAGTATTTTTCCTTGGATATTTATTTGCATATTGTCCCTTTTCTCTACAAGCATGACAAATGACCGTTGCTAGTGGCGGATTACCCCTTGTGGCTGGTCCTTTGTGCCTGCAATCCTTTTTCTGATGGCCCACCTTGTTACATATGGAACAAGGCCCTGTGTGATGCCAATTGCATTTCTTACACAGAGGGGCTTTCCCAGCATAACCACTTCCCTCATTTGGAGTTGCGGCATATGCTTTCGCATTCTCTTGCCTTGGCTTTGGTTGAGGATAGGGGTTGGTTCGTTGATCACTATTAGTATTATGAGTGTTACCGAAAGCTCTCCCATCGTGGAACTTTCGTTTATTATCGTTGGGCGCTGGCACAGTGTTGTGCTTTGTTACTTGGTCCATTAACCTCAAAGTGATGTTAATGGCTTCCTATAAATCTTGCGGTTTAGAGGCTGTAACGTTCTCTTTGATACTCCGTGGCAAACCTCCAATGAAAACTTCTATTGTCTTTTCAACAGTCGGCACCATTGTGGGACACAAAGTTGCCAACTCTTGAAATCTCCAATTATAAGTTTTGACATCGTCCCCCTTCACAGTCAAGTTATAAAATTGATCCTCCATTTTCTTGACTCCCATACGAGGACAGTATTTCTTAATCATAACTTTTTAAATTCAGTCCAGGTTAACTTGTATGCCTCCTCAATACCTATTGGCTGAGCATACGAGTTCCACCAGGACAAAGCTTCTTCGGTAAGAGTACCGGTTGCAAACTTAACTCTACAATCCTCAGTACAGTTACTNCTCTTGAAATCTCCAATTATAAGTTTTGACATCGTCCCCCTTCACAGTCAAGTTATAAAATTGATCCTCCATTTTCTTGACTCCCATACGAGGACAGTATTTCTTAATCATAACTTTTTAAATTCAGTCCAGGTTAACTTGTATGCCTCCTCAATACCTATTGGCTGAGCATACGAGTTCCACCAGGACAAAGCTTCTTCGGTAAGAGTACCGGTTGCAAACTTAACTCTACAATCCTCAGTACAGTTACTACGGGAGAATACTGATTCACGTCTCTCAAACCAGTGAATCAATCATATGGCCCTCTGTCCCCTTGAAATTGGAGGACTGACAACTCATAAATTCCTTGTAGTTACTCTTCTTCACTATAGGAATTTCAGGGTTTCTAGCCATGTTAGCATTCCTAGCTTCTAGTGCCGCAGTTACACTGTCAGCAACAAGTCGCCGAATGTCTTCCTGAGTCATGGCGGGAGTAGCGGGAGTAGTAGGAGTAGTTGATCTTGTACGTGCCATTCTATAGACGTTCGCAAGATAAGATGGGATAAGAATAATGTCATTTCTAATTTAGACATTAAGTTCTAACTAATAGAATCTTGCGTAGTGACGGAAGATACAAGTTCTAACTCTTAGAACATTGTCTGATACCAGAGAAATAGAGTATAGGGAATCCTAAAACTAAAAGGACGGATTTCCTAATAAGATTTACTATATTCCATGAAAGTTCGTTTCCCCCATCTAAAGGCATAGGTAACCTAAGGGATTCTAATTGTTATAAGTTTTAGCATTCCTAAGTAGTATTACTAGTTTTTAAGATTCCTAATGACCTCGAGTTCTTTAAAACCTAAGGTAGGCCTATAGTGATTCCTAAGATATAAGGCATAGGGGATCCTAATGCAGGATATATAACTAAGTATAGGCAAACTATAACTTTTATAACGACTTGTTTCTATATCTTACAGGGTGAAAACTTAATGCACACTACCTAATAAACTACCTATATAACTAAACTACCTCTATAACTAGACTACCTATAACCTTAATAATTTGATCCTTTGTTGTTCTTAAGTTCTTGAATTGCTTCTAAAAGATCTCTTATGTCAGACTTATGACTATCCCTAATATCTTCGATGATCATTTCTATAGTGGAAAGTCTAACATGTGCGGTAACTACTTCGTCAGAGTGTCCTTCATACTTTGTTTGTAACTTAAAGATTTGACTACGTGTTTTCTCTAATTCATTCTCTAACCTAGTGTAATCTTTTTGAATTATCATTCTACCTTTTCCTAAGTCACTTATCTTATTTTCTACTTCTTCTATACGTCCTAAAGATAACTTATCTAAATGACTAAGTATATCCTCTATTTGCTCTTCGTGTCTTTCTAAGGGTATTTTGTAAGAACTATTTCCTATTTCAAACCTAGGGGGAGGTGAAGGTGGTATAATACGTTATTTCTTACGGGGTGTGGAAACTGCTTCGGGAACATAGCAATCTTGACTAGTATAGTGAGGTATAGATGGGTAGGGGTTATAGTAGGTACTGAAGGAATGTCACTACCATATGCTTGCATATAACCATTATATGCTTGCATATAGAGATCAATCGGAGAGGGTTCTAAACCTAAGTTAACTAAGATATTCTGGGCTAATTCTTCCAGAGAATTAGAACCAGAGGATGAGTGAGTAGGGGTAGCCGGGGTACACTTATAACTATCCGATGAGGTATCCTCATCATCAGTGTCAAACACTATGATAGGATTGTTAAAGGATGACATATCTAACTGTAATACCCGGGAAAAGTATCTTAGCATATCCTTAACCTAGATTATACCCTAAAGGCAATAGCAATAGTGGGGAATCTAAATTAGAGGCAATTGTGGGGAATTTATCCTAAAGGCAATTCGGGGAAGTCTAACCTAAAGGCAAGTCAGGAATCTTAAACTAAAGGCAAGTCGGGAGTCTAAAGGCAAGTTCGGGGATTCTAGTGGCACGAAGGACTTTTTAGAAAAAGTGGTTATAGTTTAGGAAAAATCCTTTTGTTCTCTATAACCAAGGCTCTGGTACCAATCTGTAACACCCCTATTTTCATAGACCGCAGTGGATGTTTGGTCTGGGGTATTACTTCATGGAAACAAAGACAAGATAATAGAAAACGACTCGAAAAGAGACGTTTTTGAAAAAGGTGTTATCATTCATTTATTCATCAGAGTTTTTACAGTAAAAGATATACTTTTACCAAAAGAGAGATCCCTAAGATACGCTTTAAAGCAATAACCGATGAATGATAACTATTATGGACGTCCTCATGTCCAGTTCTTCTCTGTGCGAGGGTTCCTAAAAGGCTCAATTACCTAGGATAACATGCTTAAAAGTCAACACTAAGGTTGAGAGAGAATCATAGGTTTAAGTAGATAGAGAGTGAATACAAGTTTCACAGGGTTCAGCTTAAACCTTATGTGTGGAAAAGTTAGTGATAGAGGGTATGTTGCACTAAGCTCATGAACCACACGTTAACAGTCCAGATCATGGGGCACTGCAGACCCTACCATGATGGGACGGGAAAGGATAACTTGCCAAAGTTAATCCTTTAGATGGTTCAAATATAATACTTATTGGTACCCTCCAGTGAGAGGTAGTACCAACGGGAGTTGTCAATCTCCAATAGATCTATCAATTATATTTGCGTTCACTTGAGTACCCCACAAGTGATTAAATTCATGAATTTAGTTATGTAGTGGTGGCAAGTAGTTTACTCATGCAACAACCAAAGAAAAAGACTTGTATTCGATTTAAAGCATGTATCCCCCTCACAGGGTTGTAAAGCATTTAAAAGTGAGGCTATGAAAACTCACCTGAGTCTAAGGTAAGTAGTGTAAGGGTTTAGACAGCTCACTCACGTATCCTGGGGGTAGTGTAGGTGTGTGTATGTCAAGTCCTAGTTTAGGTTTTTTTAAGTTTTTCAAGTAATCACTCTTAGGGTTTCTAGATATAACAACACCGTTCGGGTCATCATAATCCAGAAATACATACTCCTCACATGAAGCTCCCTAGTATTGTATTATGTTATTTAACATAATACCGTTCGGGCCATCATAATTCAGAAGTACATATTCCTCACATGAAGCTCCCTAGTATTGTGTCATGTTGTTATTAGATATTAGTTATAACATAACACCGTTCGGGCCATCATAATTCAGAGGTCATATTGTAATAAACGTTTGAGGAGCCAGGGCGTACTTTAAATCGTAAACCCAGCAAACTCGTCAAAACGAATACTCAAATGAAACCCCTCACATGAAGCTCCCTAGTATTGTGTTATGTTGATAACTAAAAATAGGATTTTATACTTATATGAAAATAATCCATTTATACCCTTCAAGTTTGCATATTTACAATTTCTACCCTAAATTTATAAACTTATAACATTTAAGCATTTAACTTTCTAACTTTTGCACATTTAGTCTGTATACTTATATATTTTAGAGAAATGACAGAAATGGTCCTTAAACTACACTAACTTTCAATATTTACCCTTTATATCCTTAACTTAACAATATTTGCAAAACTAGTCCTTTTAAGTTTATAACTTATTTTAATTTTTATCCTAAGGTTTTAGAATTTTGAAAAAAGGGTCCTTATACTTATAACCTCTAAGAAATGTCAAAAATAGTCCTTGGACTTCATATTTTTAGAAAGTTACCATAGATACCCTTATGCATGAAAACATTTTCAAAACTAGTCCTTTTATCAAATAAATTATATTTTTATGAAACAAAAGAGTTTCCTAGCTTATGTTTAGCTAATATATACTTAACTAAGTCTCCTAAATCAGATTATAGCACATAATAAGGTAATTTAGCACAAAAATACATAATTACCTATAATTAGGGTTTTAAAATGAAAACTTCTAAATGAAATTGATCAAGGCTTATCTAAAGGTTCTAAGGCATATCCTAGGAGTCCTATATCAGTGCTAAGGCTATTAGAATAAAAAATGAAGCTTACCTAGGTCGTGGAAGGCTTAACGTGACCAACTAGGGTTTTCTCGACTCAAACTAGAACTCGACTAGTACTAGGCCTATTGTACTTGACTGCTGAGGGTTCTAAGTGTCTTATTCTACAGAAAGGTGTAGGTAAAGAAGAGAGGGGAGGTGTGAAGAGGAATGGTGGAGGGGTGTCACTATTTATACGATACGAAGGATTAGCGAGCAAGAAAAGAAAGGGTGAGGTGTCGAGGGGGGGAGGCTGACTCATGGCAGCTAGGTGGTGTTGTGGAAGACCTAATAGGTGATGAGGACGAGCTATATGGTAGCTAGGGGGCTGCCTAGGCCGGTAGCCATGGTGAAGTCGTGGGTCAAAGGTGGTGACAAGGAGGTGATCCACCTCCTTGCTTGCTTGCTAGGGAGGTGCTAGGGTGCTAGCTTGGTATAAGGGAGGTGCTAGGGTGCTTGGTTGTAATATTTGAGGTGCTAAGGTAGCTTAGTTTAGGTTTTAAGTTTAGTTTTAACCTACTTTTGCCTAGTGAGAGTTTAGGGGTTGTTCTAGGGTTTAGTGCCTATTTTAGGGTCCTATAAGTGTTTAGTGACTAATATTAAGTCCTAGGAAGCTTATACTAAGAGGTGGTAGCTTATGGTAAAGATTTGGGAAAGTTTAACCTAGTTTTCGGGAAGTTATGACCTAGTTAGGGTTTTGTGCTTAGGGGACTTGTACCTAAGTTCTAGGGAGTTGTACTATGATCTAGGAAGTCTATTATACCTAAAGTTTCTATTGTAACTCATACCTAAGCCTTGAACACTTTCAAACTAGTTCAGGTAAGAAATTAGGGTTTTAAAGATAATCGTAAACACATAGGTGCAATTAGGGTTTTTTGTTAAGTATAGTGTACTAGAGTGATTAGTTACTTAGTATAAATATGTTTAAAACCTAGACTTGACATACCGAGATGTTTACATCAAGTAAACATAGTGGTGGTTGGCATAGGTGGATACGTGAGCTTGTCTAGAGGTTATATAGGCAATAGTGGTATAGCAGAGCAAAAATTTTACTCGGGAAATACTTATAGGCATTTCTAACCTAGATTGTGCTTAGTGAAGGCCTAAGTTAAGTTAGTAAGGCTTTGCTAACCTATGGGAAGCTAGTAGGGAAGTTAGTGAGTTGCTACAGAACGTGTCAGTTCTTTTTCCCATGTTCACCAAATCAGGAAAAACAAACAAAGGATTGTTTGTTTTGATTGTTTAAACCCAAAAACAAGAACACTGTGTTCCTTTGTTTTATTCGTGAAGTAAAAGACTAGCATGCTTGGCGTATTCGATTGACGTTTAGTGTGAGAAACCGTAGAGGTGGTAATTTAACCACTTTTGTTTCATTTGCTGGTGACAACGAGGGTTAGTTTTCTTGTTCCTTTTATTTGTTTTGTTTGTTTATTTTATGTGTTAACCATAAGTGCTAAACTAGATCCTTATCCGCTACGTACTCATAGTGTTAATGGTTAACATGATTATTAAATCCCAAAAGTGGCATCACGAGCCAACTCGTTGGGTGTTTTATGGGTTACACACTAACTTAACACGCTTAGGCTGCATGAAATCTAGTTTTTATTTGTTTTGTTAATTCATATGGCAACTATATGCAATACTTGTCATAATTTAAATAAATAAATATCTAGAAGCAAATGAATAATTACTTGTTAATAAGGCGAATAAAAATTAATATATTAAATGTTAATTAAGCTTGTCGTGATTCTATTTGTTATTCCGGCTATAAGACCTACGCAATCATTTTTTGATGCATGTGGCGATCTAGGCACTTGATGAAAACCTAGTGAGGGTCTTATGGTTCTCAATATTGGGGAAGACTCGCTAGAGTTCTCGGATCTATATGTTTACTTGTTAATATTAATGTCATGTTTTAGTATTATGTTCTTTTGTGAATTTTAGCTTTTAGCCAACATGTTTACACGCCTAAAACCAAAATAAAAGAGGACTAAATAACAAGATGACATCAATATGGTCTTCATTTACACACCTTAAAATACCATGCTCAACTGTGACCTGCTATTTGATTCGTGGAAAATTGTTAATTACGTGACCTAAAATTTATTGAAACAAGTTTTTCATGAAATTAAAAACTGGACGTTATGGAACACTTGGGAAGTACGGCTCACCCACTAGAACAAACTATAAGAGGGGTTTAAGGCGGTTCACACAGTCACACCTAAAGGATTTCCGGTCATTGTTTCGCGCTGACCTGGTCCTCCGCCACCTTACGAGTTCGATTGGAGCTACCATGAACCATGATGATCACTACAGTGTCATTACAAAAGTTTTTTAAAATAAGTGTAACAAAGTTGTTTTGCATGCTTCTTTGTACACAATTTTACCACATTTATGTGTATACCCTATATGTAAATTTTAAGTCTATGTCAGCCAACCAAGAACACGTGCATTTGGCTTGACCTCTTTGCTCAGACCTTAGCGCCATTCCAACCCATGGCAACTTTTACTCGTCGGTCAGACCTTTGGTGATCGTTGCACATTCTTGCTTAGTCGACTTAATTCGAGTATGCTTGGTCAGACCTTGGACCCGAGGCATAAGATGAGACTAAACATGCTCAAGATATTATTACTTGTCTACTAATGTCTTGATCAGTCTCATAAGTCTAAGAGTTACATTTCATGCAATTAATGCTCGTCGCTTACTTCTTGCCCCACTTGTTTATACGTTGGTCAGACCTCCGGTAATAAGTGGGAGGTCAAGATGGATCTTAGTCTTAATTAGTAATTAATTGGGTAGTTAATTCTTTTAAGAATATAATTATCAAAAATACTAAAATTGAACTTTCTATGTTCTGATTTAAATTGTGTTGTTGCAACATAATTCGTAAACAAAAGATTGTTTTTTCTTAAAAAGACAAACTTAGTCACTTTTCCTGGTGAGAAAAGTGAGACTTATTTCTATTTTTTTTCTCCTTAGTTGACAAACTAAGATAGGATTACAATTGTTAAACTCACTTATGATCTTTCATTACCCTTTTTCGGTATTGAAATAATTGAAAGATAAAATATTTTGTGTAACTAGAAAACATTTTGTCTATAGCTACCAAAATAAATGACATCTTGCACTTGTCACGAAGTATGAGTTTAAATAGCAAAGAGTAAAGAAATTACTAGCATATTCGCTAAGGTATTTATCTTGGACTCGTTATTCCTTAAAGTGCTAAATACCCTTGTGGCTATATAGACGATAAAGGAGGAAATGTATGCTATAATTCAAGTTAAATGAAAGCATGAATGGCTAGTCCCTCGTTTACATAAATAGAATTTCCTATAATCTGTTCAATACCTAAGTACATTTCTACTTGTAGGCATTCTCAAAGATTAGGAAAGTCAATAACTTGTTTTGAAATAATTCATACTTTCCGAATATGAACGACCATTGCTTAAAGGAAAATTGCATTTTAACCAATGCCCACTGGGCAGAGGTTAATGTCTAATAAATAAACACAATATTTACTAATTAACACAAAATTACGTTAAATATGCATTAAATGCACAGTAAATAAACTATAAATTACTATATTTCAACTTGATTTTCACTTAAATGAATATGAATTTAATGTATTTTTATGTTAACATAACATAATAGATCATTTCCATAACCATTTGACCCGTTACAATCCAAAATGGGTATAAACACGTGTTATGCCAAACACCCCTTTTAACTTGACCATAAACACTTTAGCCACACTATAACTTACAAATTGACCACCATTTCACGATAACAACACATTGACATACATATGATACTTGACCACACTTTACAACCATTAAATGACTCATGGAGGGTACAACGTTGCACGAGCTCGGTATCTACCTAATATCTACTTTCTTACCATTCCTCTAATCTTTGCCTATATCCAAACCTTTTACCTTTTTCCAAGCCACAGCATCACACACGACCTACAAAACATTTTCAACTATAATGGTAAGCTTTCGCTTAGTAAGTAATTTGGTTATTACATGATCATTACTTCCATCATCACATATGCATAATGAATCCATCACTATAACACATATCTATAACGCACAACTATAACACATATAATTACATAAGGCATCAAAACATACCTTAATCATATCATAATCCCAAGGCTCATTCCATTATTCTAATCTCTAGGTTAGTCACACCTTCTAATCAACTATAACCTTTCTTAACACAAACATTCATAAACACATACTATAACAACTTCCATATTAAACATATAGTAACCAAGTTACTTATCTTAGCTTCCAAAGCTAAGCATATAATCAATATCATCACCATTATCATCATCATCAACCTCTTACCATCATCATCATCATCATCATTCTTCTTAATTAAAATTAAGACCTAAAACATAATAAGTCAATACCATTATCAAGGGTTTACATAACCCATTTAAACTCACCCATCTTCCATTCTACATCATCATATGATCATATCATGATCATATGATGAATTCCCACTTTACTCATAAAACTGAACCTCATAGAATCAAGGTAGGGAAATACTTACTTGTGAGTGATTGATACTAGAAGCTATCTTTTGGATTGGAACACCTAACCTTCATCATAAGAACCATCAAGCCATAAGCTTATGGTTTCCCTCCCTTTCTCTCCTCTCTAAACCGGACCACAAACACACCCTAGGATAATGTGGAAATCTCTAGAATTTCCTGGATAATATTAGCTAGTCACAAGTTTGGCCCTTTGGCACATTAAGCCCCTCAAGTCTCATTCCTTCTATTTTGACCACATCACCTTTTTATAGCATGTTTACAACTTAACAACTCTAATCCTTTAAGTTATGCATCATAACCTCCAATGCCATGTTACACATTCGTTAACTATTAGGTTGACTACTGGGTTTGACCAGCCAATCACGTTAAGTCCTTAGCCCATTTCCTTCTAGGGTGGAGCGTATTTGTATCTGATAAACAGGGTGTTACAATTCTATCCCCCTTATTTAGATTTTGTCCCCGAAATCTCTCGTCTATTACTAACTAATCTTTGTCACAACATACACCCGTACATAACACTTACCACATTAAGCCATTACGTTACAACGATCTACATGATCTTGCAACTCAAGGCACACTATAACACATTCTACACCCTAGACATATTCATTCAAGATCAATCATTACTGATTCCATTACTATTACACCACATCTTACTCACTTAATTCTAGATTTCCATTAAGGACTATATGTCACTTGAGCGAATCATACCATTCTCGTTATTACTTTCACATTTTACCGAAGCCATTTTATTATTCCATTTACATTCTTACTATAACGTTTCGTTTATCTCTATTATTTTCTCATAACTCAATTTTACGATCGCTATAACGTCGTTTTACTGTAAGCATTCCATTCTTCCATTAACAATTTTACTGTAACATTTCGTTATCTTTACTTCTCTATAATAACTTTCATTCACTTTATGACTACCATGGTCCATTTTAACATCACGGCATGCCACAAGGCATACTATAACATCGCTATAACATTCATAATCGTCTCAATTTATGTTTATGAAATCTAAAATGTAGGTTTTACATAACGACTCTTACCAAAGGTCCAAATTTAACTCTCTCTATCCCACCTATCTTATTTTCTTAGACGTCTAACTAGTTTTAGACTTCCGTTTCTACCCCTTCACCCTACTCATGCCGTGTCGGGAACACATAAGCCCACTTGTTTATACTTCCTCATTTACATGGAGAGGCGTCCCAAATGATGTAAATCAAGAAATACAAACTCATGGTTTGGCGATTCACAACTTCTTTATTTAAATGAAGAGGCGCCTCAATCCATTTAAATAAAACCATCCTACTTATACACTTCCGACATAACACTTGCTCCTATCTGTTACACGCTTTAACTTCCAATCTTTTATCATTTCACATTCGTCATTCATAAATCAAAATTTTCACTTTAACTTTTCTCTTTTCTAGATCGGATCCACTTTACTTTAACATTCCCCCGAAGGGACTATTATATATGCCAAAGATGTAGGCAATCTTTGCCGGTGAAGGCAATTCAATTTATCCCGAAGGATTTCTGTAACATTCACTTGCTAACTCGGGGTATAACACATCCCGTAGGATCACTATAACATATCCCGTATGATTTACAATAACATATCCCATAGGATTTATGTAACATTCACTGTAACGTTTCCCGAGTTGCCTATAACATCACACTATAACAACACATTGGATCCAAGCTATTAACACTTTAACACACATACTGTCACATCCATTTTAATTTAGTTATGGCAAGTTCATAGGGCATATGAAGCCTGCTTATCATATTTACATATTTTCTATGTGTTTACTCATCTCACTTTCTCATTTACCCGTCAACCCCTGTCGACCATTTCCACATCTATACTATTACAATTTTAATCTATCCGACTATTCCGCATATAGACCTTACTTAGGTCATCAACTAAAACACACTCATTATCATCCATTTACCTTTTACATACATTCTATAACATTAACACGATCTCTTCGTGTTTTATTAAATCACATACCATCCCATTCTTGCTCATATACTTTAACTCATCACTTTTACATTTAATAACACTTGGGCTTTACCGTTCTATTTCACGTATAGACCTTACATAGGTCATCAACTATAATACACCCTTCTTCACATACTTGCACTTATTTCCTTTTAGTTATTAGCATTTAAGCTTCATAATTCTCATCTCATCATTACATGCTATTATACTACAATTTCTATTCTATAACTTTTACATTATTGGACACTGTAGCAACCACTAACTTCCCCTTAGGTTAGCAAAGCCTTACTAACTTAACTTAGGCCCTCACTAAGCATAACCTAGGTTAGAAATGCCTAGAGCTATTTCCCGAGTAAAATTTTTGCCTTACTATACCACTATTGCCTATATAACCTCTAGACAAGCTCACTTATCCACCTATGCCAACCACTACTATGTTTACTTGATATAAACATCCCGGTATGTCAAGTCTAGGTTTTAAACATAATTTCACTAACTGAACTACCACTCTAGTACACAATACTTACCAGAAAACCCTAATTGCAACTATGTGTTTATGGTTAGCTTTAAAACCCTAATTGCTTATCTGAACTAGCTTGAAAGTGTTCAAGGCTTAGGTATAAGTTACATTAGTGAGTGACTTTAGGTTATATTAGACTCCATAGACCATAGTACAACTCCCTAGAACTTAGGTACAAGTCCCCTAAGCACAAAACCCTAACTAGGTTATAACTTCCCGGAAACTAGGTTTAACTTTCCCAAATCTTTACCATAAGCTACCATCAATTAGTACCAGCCCCCTAGGACTTAATATTCGTCACTAAACACTCATAGGACACCAAATTAGGCACTAAACCCTAGGCAAAACCCTAAACTCTTTCTAGGCAAAACTAGGTTAAAACTAAACCTAAAAACCTAAAACTAGTTACCAAACACCTCTAAAATACCAAGCAAGAACCCTAGCACCTTCCCCTAACCAAGTTAGCACCCTAGCACCTCTAAGCACCCAATCAAGGAGGTGCATCACCTCCTTCCTCCCCACAGAAAACCCTAGCCATAACCGGCCTAAGGCAGCCCCCTAGCTAGGTATAGCTCACCATATTCACCTCCTAGACCTGCCACACCACCCCATAGCTTAGCTTACTCGGCCATCTCCCTCCTCAACACCTAGCTCAACCTTTCTTGTTCGCTACTCCTCACGACACTATAAATACCCCACGAATCTCTTCCATTTCATCCCACACCTTTTTCTCTTCTCTATCACCTAAACTTCTGTAGTACTAGACCCTTAGAACACCTAGAAGACGAGTAGCAAAGCCTTGAGCCTTGTCGAGTTCTAGTTTTCACCGAGTAAACCCTAGAAACCCTCGCTAACCCTTGCACGACCTAGGTAAGCCTTACCCTTGAATCTAGTAGCCTTATAACAGACCTAGGACTCTTAGAACATGCATTAGAAACCATAGGGAAGCCTTGACCATTTTATTTTAGAAGTTCTCATTTTGAAACCCTAGAAATAGGTAATTAGGTGTTTATATGCTAAATTGCTATATTATGTGCTATAATATGAATTAGATGACTTATTTGAACATATATTAGCTAAACATAAGCTAGGAAACTTATTTGTTTTATAAAAATATGGTTTACTTGAATTTAAGACTAGTTTTGTAAAAGTTTTCATGCAAAAGGGTATATATTGTAAATTCCTGAAACTATAGAATCTAGGGACTATTTTTGACATTTCTTAGAAGTTATAAGTACAAGGACCCTTTTTGCAAAGTTCTAAAACCTTAGGATAGAAAGTAAAATAAGTTATAAACTTAAAAGGACTAGTTTTGCAAATATTATTAAGTTAAGGGTATAAAAGGTAAATATTGAAAGTTAGTGAAGTATAAGGACCATTTTTGTCATTTCTCTAAATTATATAAGTATAGGGACTAAATGTGCAAAAGATAGAAAGTTATATGCTTAAATGTTATAAGTTTGTAAGTATAGGGTAGAAAGTGTAAATATATAAACTTAAAGGGTATAAACAGACTATTTTCATATAAGTATAAAACCTATTTTAAGTTAGAAGCATAACACAATACTAGGGAGCTTCACGTGAGGAGTATCATGTGGATATTTCGTTTTGACGAGTTTGCTGGGTTTACGATNAGAAAGTTATATGCTTAAATGTTATAAGTTTATAAGTATAGGGTAGAAAGTGTAAATATATAAACTTAAAGGGTATAAACAGACTATTTTCATATAAGTATAAAACCTATTTTAAGTTAGAAGCATAACACAATACTAGGGAGCTTCACGTGAGGAGTATCATGTGGATATTTCGTTTTGACGAGTTTGCTGGGTTTACGATTTAAAGTGTCCTGGCTCCTCAAACGATTATTGCATATACTTCTGAATTATGATGGCCCGAACGGTGTTATGTTATAACTAGACCTAGTAACAATATAACTCAATAATAGGGAGCTTCGTGTGAGGAGTATTAACTTCTGAATTATGATGGCCCGAACGGTATTATGTTGATAACATAATACAATAGTGGGGAGCTTCATGTGAGGAGTCTTATACTTCTGAATTACGATGGCCCGAACGGTGTTATGTTATATGTAAAAACCCTAAGAATGAAAAATTGAGAAAACATAGACTAAGACTTGACATACACACACCTAGACTACTCCTAGGATACGTGAGTGAGTTGTCTAAACCCCTACTTTACTTACCTTAAGACGCAGGTGAGTTTTCATAGCCTCACTTTTAAATGCTTTACAACCCTGTGAGGGGGATACATGCTTTAAACCGAATACAAGTCTTTTTCTTTGGTTGTTGCACGAGTAAACTATCTGCCATCACTACATAACTAAAATTCATGAATCTAATCGTTTAGGATATTTTACCCAAGTGAACGTGAATATAGTTGATAGATCTATTGGAGTTTGACAACTCCCGTTGATACTACCTCTTACTGGAGGGTATCAATAATTACTATATTTGAACATCTCTGAAGGATTAACTTTGGAAAAGTTATCCTTCCCGTCCCCTCATGGTTGGTCTGCAGACCCCATGACCTGGACTGTTAATGTGTGGTTCATGAGCTTAGTGCAATATACCTTCTATCACTAACTTTTCCACAAATAGGGTTTAAGCTAAACCCTGTGGAACTTGTATTCACACACCCTATCTACTTAAACCTATGACTCTCACTCAACCTTAGTGTTGACTTTTAAGCATGTTATCCTAGGTAACTAAGCTCTTTAGGAACCCTGGCACGGAGAAGAACTGGACATGAGGACGTCCATAATAGTTATCATTCATCAGTTTTCACCTAAAAACGTATATTTGGGACCTCACTTTTGGTAAAAGTATATCTTTTACTGTAAAAATTCTGATGAATAAATGAATGATAACACATTTTTCAAAAACTTCTCTTTTTGAGTCGTTTTCTATTATCTTGTCTTTGTTTCTATAAAGTAATACCCCAAACTCTAAATCCACTGCGATCTATGAAAAATGGGGGTGTTACAGACACTTAATGATTAATGTGTCAATTACTATTTTTCCTTCACACGTGGTGCTATAACACGCACTCACATCATACTATAACACATATATCATCATTACTTATTCATGCTTATACATCATATACTATAACTTACTATTATCACACCTCTAGTACCACTTAACAACCAATCATCATTCATTAAATTCAACAAGACCATATGTTGGTCATCATTATCACACGGGTCATATATTGTTATATTTCCATCTATGACTTTCCATTATAACCATGTTCTAGTCACACTTTTCTATAAGCATCCATGTCGTATATCACTTCTATTCACATCTTGCTATTACTTCTATAACACACATTTACATAATCACATTACATCTACCGACACTATCCCAAGTGCTCGGTGTACCATCACTTAACGCAACTAGTCCGTCATGGACTTATATAACATATATATCACCACTAAAAAACATATTCAACACCACACATCATAAGCATCATATAACATATCAATAATCCTTTCTATAACATAACATATACATTTCCGCTTTTCTTAACTTCACATCCAACGCATCTATGAGTGGTTTAAGTCTAGGCAACCTAAAAGGAAACCTAATTCACTTAAACCGAATCTCTGATACCAATTTGTTACACCCCGTGCCCGCTTTGACTAAAATTTAAAACTGTTACGCGGAACCGCTTTGACTATAACGAACTTACTGTTACTCTTTTATGATCTGATGAAAAATCTATTACAGTTTAACTCTTTAAAATATTTTTAAACGAAACTAGACTCAATTACCTTCGAAACCCGGGTGGCGTGACTAGTAACGACTTATGGTTTAAAAGATATAATTTTCCGAAAATTAACAAAATCTGAAAAACCAACCATATGGCCGTATGGTCACCACAGAAACTTTTCAAACTACTGACTCAAGCATATGACCATATGAAATATCTCATATGGTCATATGGTACCTGCAGAAACTTTACATTTACAATACTTTACTCATTTTCCGAAAACCATACTTCCAACACTCGTCAATTGACGAAACTTTCCAGATTTGCTCATTTCATTCATAAGCTCATTTCCATACAAAAACTTTTACTGTTTGACACTCGGAATAGTGCTTTAAAACTTGACGGTTTTTGTGCCATTTGACCCTTTTACACAACAAATCACTTTTACCACTTCCATTGTACACCAAACTTAACCAACATTGTTAACATAACATAATAGATCATTTCCATAACCATTTGACCCGTTACAATCCAAAATGGGTATAAACACGTGTTATGCCAAACACCCCTTTTAACTTGACCATAAACACTTTAACCAGACTATAACTTACCACTTGACCACCATTTCACTATAACAACACATTGACATACATATGACACTTGACCACACTTTACAACCACTAAATGACTCATGGGGGGTACAACGTTGCACAAGCTCGGTATCTACCTAATCTCTACTTTCTTACCATTCCTCTAATATTTGCATATATCCAAACCTTTTACCTTTGTCCAAGCCATAGCATCAAACATGACCTACAAAACATTTTCAACTATAACGGTAAGCTTTTGCTTAGTAAGTAATTTGGTTATTACATGATCAATACTTCCATCATCACATATGCATAATGAATCCATCACTATAACACATATCTATAACGCACAACTATAACACATATAATCACATAAGGCATCAAAACATACCTTAATCATATCATAATCCCAAGGCTCATTCCATTATTCTAATCTCTAGGTTAGTCACACCTTCTAATCAACTATAACCTTTCTTAACACAAACATTCATAAACACATACTATAACAACTTCCATATTAAACATATAGTAACCAAGTTACTTANTAACATAATAGATCATTTCCATAACCATTTGACCCGTTACAATCCAAAATGGGTATAAACACGTGTTATGCCAAACACCCCTTTTAACTTGACCATAAACACTTTAACCAGACTATAACTTACCACTTGACCACCATTTCACTATAACAACACATTGACATACATATGACACTTGACCACACTTTACAACCACTAAATGACTCATGGGGGGTACAACGTTGCACAAGCTCGGTATCTACCTAATCTCTACTTTCTTACCATTCCTCTAATATTTGCATATATCCAAACCTTTTACCTTTGTCCAAGCCATAGCATCAAACATGACCTACAAAACATTTTCAACTATAACGGTAAGCTTTTGCTTAGTAAGTAATTTGGTTATTACATGATCAATACTTCCATCATCACATATGCATAATGAATCCATCACTATAACACATATCTATAACGCACAACTATAACACATATAATCACATAAGGCATCAAAACATACCTTAATCATATCATAATCCCAAGGCTCATTCCATTATTCTAATCTCTAGGTTAGTCACACCTTCTAATCAACTATAACCTTTCTTAACACAAACATTCATAAACACATACTATAACAACTTCCATATTAAACATATAGTAACCAAGTTACTTACCTTAGCTTCCAAAGCTAAGCATAGAATCAATATTATCACCATCATCATCATCATCATCAACCTCTTACCGTCATCATCATCATTCTTTTTAATTAAAATTAAGACCTAACAACATAATAAGTCAATACCATTATCAAGGGTTTACATAACCCATTTAAACTCACCCGTCTTCCATTCTACATCATCATATGATCATATCTTGATCATATGATGAATTCCCACTTTACTCATAAAACTGAACCTCATATAATCAAGATAGGGAAATACTTACTTGTGATTGATTAATACTAGAAGCTATCTCTTGGATTGGAACACCTAGCCTTCATCATAAGAACCATCAAGCCATAAGCTTATGGTTTCCCTCCCTTTCTCTCCTCTCTAAACCGGACCACAAACACACCCTAGGATAATGTGGAAATCTCTAGAATTTCCTGGATAATATTAGCTAGTCACAAGTTTGGCCCTTTGGCACATTAAGCCACTCAAGTCTCATTCCTTTTATTTTGGCCACATCACCTTTTTATAACACATTTACAACTTAACAACTCTAATCCTTTAAGTTATGCATCATAACCTCCAATGCCATGTTACACGTTCATTAACTATTAGGTTGACTACTGGGTTTGACCAGCCAATCACGTTAAGTCCTTAGCCCATTTCCTTCTAGGGTGGGGCCCATTTGTATCCGGAAAACGGGTGTTACAATTATAATATTCATGACTTTGAAGTATAAAATTAACTTGAAATTACTATTGAACTCAAGAGTTTGCGTTCATGATTACTTTAGTTATTATAATTATGTTTGCTTGTTAAGACATAATTATAAAGTCCTTGAATTAATCAAGACTTATAAGTATATAGTAAAATTGTTATGTCTTCTAGTTAACACATAAACATGAGGTCTTTGAATTATTCAAAGACTTTTAATGTATTATTGACATAAATAGTTTTCTTGTAAACACATGAACATATAATTCTTGAACAGTTTTGTCTTCTTGTGAACACCTGAACATAAGGTTCTTGTATTATTCAAGAAATATACATTATAGTATGCACTTGGTTCGAAAATACTAAATATGCAATTTGGCTCGACCTAATTGACAAGTATTTGACCCAAAGAGAATTAAGTTATAAATGGAATTCTGATATAGTCTCACAATTCCAATACTCATAGAATACCAAATTATTATGGTATGTCTAATGAGTTGAAAAAAATGATATTCATATTGTTTGATTCATGATAGTTTAATTACTCTGCCTCCAAAATCTATCATGATTAGAAAATTGTGTGTGTCATGGATACACTCAATATAGTTCAAACCTTGAAGTTATTCAAGACTACCCACAAACGAAACCCCTAAAACCTTAGGGATTTTTAGTTGTACCACTCAAACCAATCAAATCCTAAAACCTTTAAGGTTTTTGATTTTTCTACACTTCCTAGCTTGATGATTGTAGTGTTGGTGTTCCTCCTAGCTCGACGTAACACAAACATATGCTATGGATTTTGGTTAAAGGGTGATACAAGAATTAAGGTTTTGCTATAAACCCTAATTAGGGTTCTTGGAAGGAATCCCATTATGTCTTGATTAAAGTTCTAAAATTTTTTAAAATCTTATGAAGCATATTATTAACAAGCTAAAGATGAGAACTTAAAATGTGTTTTATGTTTCCCAATTAAGAACAATTTATTGTTGCTTAAATACTTAGTATTTAGAGAATTGTCTCTACTTACAAAAGTAAGTGGAACCACCTACAAATCCTGAAGATATTCAAGAACAAAATACATAACCTTTTAAATCTACTTATTGATGTCATACTAAGGTTAAACATGTAAATGTCGACCAACGTGTAATATAACTCTCATTCATAAATCCGTAAGGATGCCTCATCACTTGCGTGATATTTTAATATCAATGCTGAGGGATATAAGTTAGAGGATCATACGAACCTGCTAACTGCTAAGAGCCTAAGATATATTATCATATCTTGAATCAGATAAATGTCTTAGGACTATGAATGATAAGATGCAGTCCTTAAAAGGTAATCAATATTTTGAGCTTGATTGATCTTTCACCAAATGGTACACCTGAGAGGTTAGAACGAGTTGTTTTGAAGAAAGGCTCACAAGAACAAAACTGTATACATATTAATGTATGAATGATGGTAAGAGTTTTTCATCTAACTCAAGCAATTGACTGTGATTAGATTTTCTTATATATATATATATATATATATATATATATATATATATATATATATATATATATATATATATATATATATATATATATATATATATATGTGTGTATTAATTAAATAACCATAATTAATTGTCATACATGTTTCCTTGTATGTGGAATATGGAAATTAAGTTTTATAACTCTTTCCTTTATGGTTACATTTTGTGAGGACGGTGTGTAATCAAAAGGGTTATGAGTCTATATAATCTTTATGTAGAATACAAGTTTAAGCAATCCAAGTTGGGATTGTATCATGCATCTAAGAGCTAAGATCTTGAATTTAATTACAGTATGATATTGATTGAATTAAGATAACTCTTGAGTACATTTGACATTAAGTGGGAGCACTATCTTTTCCCTTAAAATCCATATGTTGTATAACATATTGAAGATATCATTCCATTTAA